>JAQNDB010000177.1:0-54808 GCA_029204045.2 Tillandsia leiboldiana | reverse complement strand
GAATAGAACACTCTTGTTTCATTTGATGTATGTCCTTGGACATCTTTCTGAGTTCTAGAGCCATTTTATCTTGTTCTTGGTTGATGGTAGAATCTAAGTTTGCCTTTTGGTCAGTTCTTCTGGAAGTTGAAGAACGTTGTGTGACGACTGACGGAGCAGTCTGACCTTCATTCCGAGGAGATCTTCTTGGCAGAGAATGTGAATTGTCAAGAGGTTCATTGCTTGGCACATTCTTTTTCCTTGCTTGCTGCTTAAGTATTGAGGAAGACTTCAGTAGCTTCTTGTTCTTTAGGTAAACCTTATTTTCTTCATCAATACCTTGTTGTACTTCAGTAAGAAATGTGTCCCAATCTTCTTCGTCTTCAGATTCATTTTCAGTTTGAGGGATATTCTTTGTTTCATCTTGACATGGTTCATTTATTTCAATACCTCGAGCTCGTCCAAGCCGTCGAGCAAGTCTTTTTCTTTTTGTCTTCCTAGAAGTTTCTTCCATTGGAGCTTTGCCCTTTTCAGCAGAAGTAGGCGGAGCCTTTGATGTTTCCGCAGGCGCTTTTCCTTTCGAAGCAGTGGGTGCTGTTGCTTCAACTTGAAGCTCATCCCAATCAATTGATTCCGTTTCAGATTCTGTATCGGAATCATCTTTAGCTTTCTTCGCTTTCTTAGCCCTCTTGGGCTTGACAGTGTCTCTCGTATGTACCATAGCAGCCAGAAGAAAATCCACGTGATCACCATTGCTATTAGTTTCTTGTGAAAAGAAATCCTGTGAGCAACACCTCAAGAACACGAAAAAATTATTAATTTTAAAAAATTAGAAAAATTGTACCCAAACAATCATTATCGTGTAGAGAGACTAAGAATCAAATTAGTTTTGCAAAAAGAATTTTAAACATAGATCAATCGCATGATTTTCGAAAATTCCCATTATATGCCCTAAAACCGAATTTTTTGAAATCGAAGGCCAAAAATTCGTTTATCTTGAGAATACCTAGCATATAATCAAAACTAATCTACCCAGAGTTCTTATTTCAAAAGAAATTTGATCAAAAACCATCCACAAACGAAATAGATATAAGAATTTCATCACGTTTTGAGGAAGAATATGAAAAACTGTGAAAAACCGAAATTTTGATCAATAAAACTTACTTGGAATCGAAGAACTTGAGTTTGAAAGCTTCCAAGATGGATGAATTCTAGAGAGAGAAGCTCTGGAAACTTTGGAACAAAAGATTGGAGTAAAAGAAATCAAAACCCTTTTGTTCTATATAAAACCTTAGCCGCGATCCGGATCAGTTCGTGATTACGATCCGGATCGGCTACCCGCAGAGAAAATCTGCGTTCGGGATCCGGATCGGCAAGTCCAATCCGGATCGTCTGCCCGCAGAAGAATATCTGCGTTCGGGATCCGAATCGGCAGGTCCAATCCGGATCGGCTCCAACTTTTTCTTTAGAAAATTTCAGAGAAATTCTAGAAAAAACAGAAAAAGATTGTAAGCATTTTTGTGTATCAACTTTAAATGAAAATCATCGTTTCATACAACAAGAAATAGATTATGCCAAATCTATCAATAACATCCAACAAATGAAACGAAAATTTATAAAAATTAAATCCCTTAAAGTTGAACAACTTCAATTACATCTAACTTGATCTTATTAGTAATGCCTTTATCAAATCATCAATTCGGTAAAGAAAATGAAATACAAAGATCAATAGATGTCTAACATCCCAGATAAGTTAGATAATATATCTAGTCAATTTATTGAAGAGAGTGGCTCTTTGAGCATCTTTCATTAAAATTCTCACCTTATACCAACCATGAAATTTTGACAGAGTCAAGTATTTCAACATGCATTTTATTTAATCAAACTTGAAAAACCTTGCTTGGTATACATGTGGTAGCTGCACACAGTACTCGGACGACCGAGGTGGTAGCTCTTTCCTCCATGTGGTGGTAGTTTTCACACTCCTCATTGGGATGTAACTCTTTCCACATCTTTTGAGCATAATACTTTTTCTTTGACACCCCCTCAATTGGCTATCAATTATTTAAGATATAAAGTATTCAGCCAAATATTGATCTCGATTTCATACTCGACTAAACAGTCAAATAAGATAAAAACTATACCAAGAGATCATCGAGAGAGAAATTGACTTTGATCAAAACAAAGATGAGTTAATTGACATAAATGATCATTGCATCAAATGAAATATTATGAAATCTAAAGCATAATAGATTTCTAAATATATAAAAGGATGCAGTTAAAGTCAATCAAAACTAATGCTCAATTAATGTTCTATGTCTAAGCATAGATAATGAACAAAAACACAAAAACAAAACCTGACCTAAACAAAAGTTTCAAAAAGAGGTTATTTCAAGGAAAGCATTCCAATTGCTTTACGCAAATGAATAAAATGTTTTTGATCCAAAGGTTTCGTTAACAAGTCAGCTAATTGATCTTCAGTTGAAATGTAGGAAATTTAAAGAATATTTGATTCAACTAGCTCTCTAAGAAAATGATATCTAAGTTCAATGTGTTTTGTTCTAGAGTGCAACACAGGGTTTTTTGAAATATTTATAGCACTAGTGTTGTCACATAAAACAGTTACCGAAGTTGCTGAAATCCGGAAGTCGCTCAACACGCTTTTCATCCAAATGAGTTGAGTTGAACAACTACCCGCTGAGATGTATTCCGCTTCGGCAGTCGAGAGTGCAATGTAGTTTTGCTTTTTACCATGCCATGCAACAAGACAATGGCCAAGATAAAAACATGCACCACTCGTACTTTTCCGATCATCCACAGATCCTGCCCAATCGGCATCTGAGTATCCAATAATATCTAGACTTGTTCCCATAGGATACCAAATTTCGAAATTAATGGTTCCTTTGATGTACCGGATGATCCGTTTCACCGCTTTCAGGTGAACCTCCTTTGGTGCTGATTGATATCTCGCGCAAATCCCAACACTAAAGGATATATCCGGGCTACTAGCTGTGAGGTAAAGTAGACTTCCAATCATGCTGCGATAAAGTTTCTCGTCTACATCCTCACTAAGAGATTCACTTCCTAATCCCTTATTGCTAGTTCCCATAGGAGTAGGAAAATCTTTAGAATCTTCTAATCCGAATTTCTTTACCAACTTCTTTGCATACTTGGATTGACACAGATGGATGCCTTCACCATTTGGTTTCACTTGCAATCCAAGAAAGTATGTCAGTTCCCCCATCATAGACATCTCAAATTCGCTTTCCATGGTTTCTGCGAATTTAGAAGCATCATTATCCTTTGTTGCTCCAAACACAATGTCATCGACATAGATTTGTGCAACAATGAAGTTATTTTGATAATGCTTCACAAAGAGAGTCCGATCTGCTCCCCCTCGAGTATAGCCCTTCTCCAAAAGGTGCTTTGTCAACCTTTCGTACCACGCTCGCGGTGCTTGTTTTAAACCGTAAAGAGCGTTTTTCAAACGAAAAACATGGTTAGGTAGTTTACAGTCTACAAAACCTTTCGGTTGAGCCACATAAACTTCCTCATTTAAAAACCCATTTAAAAACGCGCTCTTAACGTCCATTTGAAAGAGTTTTATTTTAAAGTGACAAGCAATAGCAAATAAGATACGAATGGACTCGAGTCTAGCTACAGGGGCGAACGTTTCATCAAAGTCTATACCTTCTATTTGAGAGTAGCCTTGAGCAACTAAACGTGCTTTATTCCTGATGATGGTACCATCCTCATTTTTCTTGTTCTTGAAAATCCATTTAGTACCGATCACATTGTGTTGCTTCGGAGGCGTCGTTAATTCCCAGACTTTGTTGCGTTCAAACTGATGGAGCTCTTCCTGCATTGCTTCAATCCAGTAGTCATCCTGAAGAGCTTCATCGACATTCTTTGGTTCGATCATGGAAACGTAACAGGTGAATCCACAAACCAACTGTCTCCGAGTTTTGACTCCTTCTTGTGGGTCTCCAATAATGTTTGATTCAGGATAATCCTTGGAGATGCGTAAAATGTAAAATGTAACACCGAGAGTCAAACTTTCCAAGATTTTCGCGGTCACGTAAAATGTAACACCGACTCCCGAAGATACGAAAATATTTGATGTTGGGTTTTCTACAACACCATAGTTCATATGGTGTATTTAACGTTCCCGGGCGCAAATAAACTCGATTAATAACATAGATTGCAGTGTTCACAGCTTCAGCCCAAAAATGTAGCGGTAAATTCCGGCTGTGAAGCATAACACGTGCCATCTCTTGAACAACCCTGTTTTTGCGCTCGACAACACCATTCTGTTGAGGTGTATAGGGTGCTGAGAATTCATGCTTAATGCCGTTGGAAGTGCAAAAATCAATGAATTTAGAATTTATGAATTCTCCACCTCTATCATTTCTAACACGAATGATCTTTTCATTCTTTTCAATCATAATACGAAGGCAAATCTCGTGAGAAGAATCAAAAGTATCAGCTTTCTCTTTTAAAAATGCTACCCAAGAATACCGATAGAAATCATCAACCAATAAGAAAATATACCATTTACCTCCCAAGGATGGTTGACGTGTCGGCCCCATAAGATCCATATGCAATAATTCCAAGGGCCGTTTGGTACCGACATGATTCAAGGATGAAAGAAGAATTCACCTTTACGTACCCAAACCTTTCGAGTTTTGGTGTACGTCGAAAATGATTGTGAGGTTGATACCTTTGGTGAAAGCGTCTTGTTTGATCCGTCGCTTTTCCTTGACGTCGTCGTCTTGTTTGATGAACTACCGAGGCTCTTTTCCTTCAAAGAATTTGCATTTGATTTCCGAGGAATCACCATTTTGGTAGTCGTTGCAAGAAGTGCTTGAGTTGACCGTTTGGCTCCCATCTTGCAATTTCTCCTTATGAGCCCTGCAAAATTACAACGAAAACATACCTTAGTGCTTGACGATTACGAGGAGGGTGAAGTAGGCTTGTTGTCGTTGCTTGTCGTGAATTCCGGTGTCGGAGGAGGAGATACCGACTGAGGCACAAAAACTGTCCCAACCGAACTAAAATTGTCTTCAGTTCGATTGTATCCGAGGCCGAACTTGTTTGATTGACCAAGACCAAGAAGCTTATCCAACTTACTCCTTCCTGATGAAAATCGCTGTAAGTCATCCTTGAGTTGGAGAATGGTCTCTGTCATTTCCAATTTTTCCTGTCGAGCCTCGCTGTTGAGCTTCAAGAAGTAATTCGCTTTGTTCACCATATCTATATAATTCTTCTCGAATTGCTCATTGGACTCTTGAAGGAAAACATTTGCTTTTATCAGATTATCCATTTCCACTTCAAGATCGGTCGAGAGAGAAGTTACCCTTTTTACTTCTTCTTCGAGATCCTGCAATCTCCCTCTCAACCCCTTGTTTTTCTTAGCCAGTTTCTTTGAATCCCTCAAAAGTCTGTGATAGGCTAGAGCAAAATCTTCACCTTCCGAATCATCCGATTCATTGTCCGTTGCATTCTTTTCAACAGTGGAGTTGGACAATGACTCGGATGTACTTGCCATTAAGCACATGAAGGGTGAAGATGTGGATGCGTGGAACGCTGTTGCGTTGTCTTCTTCATCACTTGACGATGACTCATTTGACGATGAGGTGTCATCCCAAGTGACGGCTTGCATCGCCTTCTTCTTGGACGGATTCTTATTTGGACATTCCGTTGAGATATGGCCGTATCCTCGGCACTTGAAGCATTGGACTTGTCCTTCTGTGCTTTTCTTATCCTTAGAAAAACCCTCTTGCTTTCTTGACTTGTAACTTGAAGAACCCTTGCCTTTCTTCCACTTTCCGAAGGATGGAGTTTTGCTTGAATTATCCCTTCGAAAATTTCGGCGAAACCTCCTTGTCAAGAGAGCGAGCTGCTTCTCAAAGTCCTCCATAGATAGGTTCTCGTCATCGCCTGAGGAGGATGAATCCGCGTCTTCTTCTTTTGTTGTTTTCAACGCATAACCTGAAGACTTAGAAGAGGATGCCTTTCCCGAAGAATAGTTAGTAGGAAATGTCATTTCATATGTTTGTAAAGAACCAACTAATTCTTCTACACGGATTTCGTCAGGGTGTTTAATAGTTTTAATGGCTGTAACCTTGGAACGAAATCTTTCAGGAAGAGTTCTTAATATTTTTCTTACAATTTTAAATTCTGAAATCTTCTCTCCCAAGTAAGCACATGAGTTTACGATGTCTTGCAATCATGTGTAATAGTCTGTGAACGATTTATTTTCTGCCATGAAAATAGAGTCAAACTTGCTCGTAAGCATTTGCAGTTTCTGAATCTTCACAAGGTTAGTTTCCTCATGCGTAACTTGAAGAACATCCCAGATTTCTTTCGCAGTCTCACATGCCGAGACGCGAGAGAACTCTATTTGTGATAAGGCATTAAATAAAGCATTAATTCCCTTGCCATTGTAAGAAGATATATCAATCTCTTCCTTGGTCCATTTCGACCTAGGTTTGATGGTGCGAACATCACCAATAATTTCAGTTGGATTAGTCCATCCTAATTCAATTGATTGCCACACCCGTTCGTCGATGGAAATTAAAAAGGCTTTCATCCGTACTTTCCAGTACGCATAATTTGTTCCATCGAAGAACGGAGGTCTGTTGATGTTTCCACCTTCAACCATTGTTTACAACCCTATTCCCGCTCTGATACCACTTGTTGGGTTATGTATAATTGGATCTAAATAGGGGAAAAAACACCTAGAGGGGGGTGAATAGGTGTAAACAATAAACACTCAAAAATCTTTGCGATATAAAACCCAATGCGGAAAAATAAATAACACGCAGAGATTTTTACGTGGAAAACTCCAAACCGGAGTAAAAAACCACGGGACCGATAACACGGTGAAATCCACTAGAATTAAACACGTACAAGGTGATATACCGTACTCACAGATGACTCAACCTTTTCCATACGCTCCTAGTTGATCTTCTCCGCTCGCTCCACGACGCTTATCGAATCCACGATTTGCCTCCAACGCCGAATCCACGGCGTCCAACGTCGAGTCCACGACGTCCGACCGAATCTACGGTCTTCACCCAATAGCACGCTTCGAATCCACGTGTGGTGACCCTGATCCCCGTGTGGCTTCTCCCATGAACCGTGGTATAGAACACCTAGTGTTGGTGTATCTGGTCCATAGTGCATCAAAGGGATGCCACAGATGGACCCTGTGTGATATCCACAGCCGGATTGGCCTTCGGCTGCATTTACTGAAGTTTCGGTTTTGTTTTGGGCCAATCAGAGGTTGGATTTGGATTCAGCGCGGAAAAACGCTTGAAAACGGCTGTTTGCTTGTTAAATTTGGAGTCCGGATGCCCAAAAACGGACCCCCGGAAGTTTTCGCTGAATTTCGGTGCATGGGAGGGGCCGTGGACCGCCGGCTGCCACGTGGCGGCTTGTGATTGGGCCGGTCCGCAGCGCTCGGTCCACAGAGGGGAGCGGCTGGGTGCACGGACCCGGCGCATGGACACGTGGCGCCGCCTGATTGGCGGGCTCGTGATGCGTGGTCTACTGGGAGGCGCGGCGGTGCATGGACCAAGGCGGGTGGACACGTGGCAGTCCCCGATTGGTCGGTGCACGCGGCGCGGTCCACGGAACCCGAAGTAGGGTGCGTGGACCGGGTGCAGGGGACACGTGTCGGCGTGCTACTCGCGGGCTCACGAGGCGCGGCGCACAGGGTCGCGGGCGTGCGCCTCGGGGCGCGTGCGTGGCAGGCGGTCAGGCGGCGCCCTGCCCACATGTGTGACCGCGACAGTGGCAGGGCCACGTGTCGCCCTGCCACTGGCGGGCGCCACCTACCCGGTTTGACCGGGTAGGTGCCACGCGGCGGCACCACACGTGCCCCGCACAGCTGTTTGCTGTGCGGGACACGTGTCGGTCACCGGGAGTGCCACGTGGCCACTCCCGGCGCGCCCCGCACTGCTGTTTGCTGTGTGGGTGACGTGGCGGCACGGAAAAGTTCGGGGCGGCTACAGTAACCCGCCCTTGCGCCCGGATTGCGCCCGAATCTTGGGACAAATCAGAAATTTTCCCATTTGTTCCTGCGGCCTATTTAAAGGCCCGAGCTCTCTTCCTCTTTTACTTTTTGGCACTTTCGAGCTTCAAACCGATTGGAGCTCCTCAGCAAAGTTGATCCTCTCGCAGTGTAGCTTCCATATGCAGAGTTTGGTGATTTTTGGGGGCACGCTTGTCAAGATTCTCATTTTCTTGGCTCGGCGCGACGTTCTTTCTTTGGTGCTTCTTCCGTCGCTCTTCGGTGTACGAGCTCCCCCGACCTACTCCGACAATCTTTACGAGCAATTTCTTCGCTGCTGGATTCGTAACAGGTGAGGCTACGATTTTAGGTTTCTCGTACATTTTCAGATTTCGCATTTTTCGAGGAGTTTTCTCGTGCTCACTGGGACCCTTTTTGCTGTGAGATTTTGGTGAGGGAAGCACCTTCTCTTGAGGAGATCTCCGCGCACGAGTCTCGGATCAGGACGTTCTTATAGACTTTTTTCATCTACTCGACGCGAGGATCATCGTGGATTTTTATTGGAATTTTTGGAGACCTTCCCGAAGGTATACACTTTTCCTTTTATCTGTACAAGAGTTTACAGTTGGATGGTTTTGGGATTTTGCGCACCGATACTGTGGAATTTGTAACTTGGCCTACGGTGCTCGGAATTGGGCGTGCAGGTACTTGTTTCGAAGCTATCGACACGAGGATCGCAGGGATATTTTATTTGGAATTTTTCGAGCACATTCAGCAGGTGAAATAATCGCATCTTTGCGGCTGTGTTTTCAGTGTAGTAAATCTTGGCAGATTTTGGGATTAAAGTATAACTGTAGCCTTATGTTGTACCCAGGAGGGATTGTGGACTGTGCAGGACCTGTTGGACATAGGGTTATTATTTTCCTGGTTTTCTCAGCTGTACGACTCCGGACAGTTAGCATTTTCAGGTGGGTGGCTTGCTTTCAAGATCTATGGACTGTGCTCTAATTCTATTGATATAGAATCATGCATGATAGTGATTGGACTTGGGTAGCATGCTAGAGTGTAGGAATTGTTGTTCCTTGTTTTATCTGTCGATCTTGTGATCTCTTGCTTCCTACTATCATGTTAAATATTTGTTATGTTGGAACCTGACCTAGCACCCCCGTCATATGTTGCATGTGTAACCAGACCAGTAGAAAACCCTCACTTGGGCTAGGGTTATTTATGTTTAGACATCCACACTTTATGTTTCATTCCTGGACTTAGTGTTATCCTCGCCCGGGTAGTGGGCCGAGCGGTCGGGACTTCTTTAGTGTGGGATGATGCATTTGCACTCGTGCTTGCGAGCAGAGTGGAGTCTGGTAGATGCAGTGGTTCGCTTGTCTGTACCGGGAACCGTTTGGGGTAAACGGTGGACCCGGGAGATCTGGTTTTCCCCTGTTTGGGTTGTCGCCACTGTGTTAGTGGAGGTAGTTTTCTAGTGATAGCCGGACCTAGAACCCAGAACCCTTTTCGACATACACATGATTTTTAGTCTACCAATGTTTTCTTCCAAGCATCGAAGGGCCGCTGGAGTCTGTTCTTGTTTGATTGGACAAAGGCATCAGCCCTTCGGGGCTTGGGTAAAACACTTATTTTTCTAACTGTTTTTCTAAAGAGAACTAAAATCATTAAATATGGATTTTTTCTAGATCAAATGATTTTCAGTAACAAATGTCACCTTTTTCTTGTAAATCTCCCCACTCGAAAGGATTCGAGTGATCTGGGTTCTAGGGGCCGTTCCTTTGTCGGGACGAAAGCCACGGGGGCCGAGCCTGGAACCTGTTCTTGTTTGATAGGGTTGTAGGTGTAGGTCTCCCGGGACTTTCGGGCCCTGTTGGTGTTTTCTGCGTGTCGTGCCGAGGTTTTGCTTTCCCGAACTATAAGGGGATCGGGAACTTCGATAGGCGGAGCCAAGAGTCTGTTCTTGTTTGATAGGGTTCTTAGCACCGGTCTATCGGGTTTCCGAACCCTTATGGTGTCGGTCTTTCCTGTGAGTTTAGTGTTCTGTTGTGGGAGACGTCTGGTGGACGGTGGCCCCAGCTGTGTGGTTTTCCAGCCTGTGGTTGAGAGTTGGTGTTGTTGGTCGATCTTGTTGATCGTGGTTTGGACTATAGCCTGCATGAGCCATATTTGAGCTCGACAGAGATACGCGGATACTTTCCTCGGTGGGGTCGCTCCCCTCGAGAGCCACTCCGGAGTTAGGCCTGTTACTTGCTATCGCGACTTGTCGACGCCGTCCCTCTGACTGGGCCAGTTAGTGGCAGTCACGGACACCCTACGGTAGACCCGTCCTGTTGAGGATGTGCGGCAGTAGGTGGGCGCAGGTTTGACTGGACCGTTTGAGGCAGTCAGTTTAGATTTGGTGAGTTTACTGTGTGTGTTAGTAAATGCATCATGTTCCATCTGTTTCTTTTTCTTGAGCATCTAGATAGAGGCATAGTAGCTGTAGAGTTACTTTTCCAGCCCTTTCATTTCAGTATTATATTGTTACTTTATGCCTCTAGTAGACTTAGTGGGCAGACCGTCGGGCTTGTTGGCGGCACCCACTGAGAACTACTTGGGACGTAGTTCTCACACCCGTCGTGGTATTTTCCCCATAGGGACTTCTACTCCTGTTCCTGCTGCACCTGTTGCTGCTTCTTCTGATCGAGGTAAGTAAGTCGCGAGATAGTTCCCTACCAGTCATCGTCCAGAGAGTAGATGTACCCTTATTACTTTTGAGAGTTCATGTTGAGAGAACTTTGTAGTGAGGTATAGAGTTGTATTTATTTTCTACTGCTCGAGAGACTGTTGTATTTTGGTGAGGTCTTGGGTTGTATATTGTTTTATTTCTAGCAGTTTTCTTTCAGCTCTGATATCTGTATAGCATAGTTGATCTTTTGCAGGTTAGTAGCTTCGTCTATACGGGGCTTCCCGTATGGGCGGCGGATCTGTTGGCGAGCCCGGGTCGCAGTTTCGACGCCGAGGCGTGACAGATTAGGTGGTATCAGAGCCTAGGTTGTAGGTCATTGTGGACTTAGAAACCCTAGGCTTGTGGTTGGACATTAGGATGACTACGTGAGAGTCGTGACTGTTAGCGAGAGTCCTGATTGAGTTTGATACCTCTCCCAAGGGGTGGGATGAGTGACTGGCATGTTTATTCTCCTAAGCGATTATGTTGGCTGCAGACAACATAATGCTAGGGAATGGATGACATGTCCTAGACTTTCGCTGGATTGGGTCGAGTGTTGTTTGGTACTGTCCTGATGGTTGCTTGTGTGTTGCAGGTAGGCACGATGCCTCCCCGACGTAGGGTGCAGACGCGTTCTCAGCCTTTCCCCTCCGATGAGCCCGAGCAGGAGGACTCGGGGCAGGGACAGCAGAGGGAGGTTCTGGAGCTCCGTGCCCAGGTGGCACAGTTGTCTGAGGCGGTGCGGCGCCAGGAGGAGACATCACAGCGCCAGGATGAGGCTTTACAGCGCCAGGAGGAGGCTTCTAAGCGCCAGGAGGAGGCTTCTCGGCGCCAGGAGGAGGCCTTTGGTCGGATGATGCTTCTTTTAGAGCAGAGGACGCAGCCAGTGGTAACACCCCCTGGGTGTTCGTCTGTGCCTTCTTCACCAGCTGTGGCGCCCCCTGTGGTTCCGTCAGCGCCGGCTATTCCTGTCGAGCCAGTTTCTTGCATACCACCGCCAGGGTCGACGGGACCTTTGACTTCGGCTGAGCAGAGTGCGGTGGTGGATCTGTTGATGAGGTTCCGTCGGTTTGATCCACCCCGTTTTTCTGGTATGAGTGCTGTGCCGTGGGAGGCAGAGTCTTGGATCACGGCCATGGAGCGTCATTTTGAGAGTTTGTTTGTTGAGGATCGATTTCGGGTCTTCTTGGCTACACATTTCTTGGAGAGCAACGCCGAGGCTTGGTGGCGGCGTGTGCGGCCTGTTGGTCCGCCTGGGACACAGATTCTTCCTTGGGCTGAGTTCCGCAGACTTCTTTTAGGGGCCTTCTTTCCTGAGAGTGTTCACCAGAGATTGGAGGAGCAGCTGAGAAATCTCCGCCAAGGAGATCGGCCCGTGAATGCATACATAGCCGAATTCAATCAGCTGTTGGCTAGTATGCCTCACGTGGCCAGGGACGAGTCTCACCGGATCTACATGTTTGAGCGGGGGCTACGCCGGGACATTTATCAGCTTGTTCGCTCCCACAGATTGCAGACTTTAGAGGCTTCGATGGAGCAGGCTTTATATGTTGAGTGTGGAGAGGCAGTAATGGCAGAGGTGGCCCCAGCTCCCGCAGGGATTTCGGAGGCGAAGCGCCCAGCACTGGAGGATGAGGGTCAGACGAGCCGATAGGGACCTCCGAGACCTCCACGATCTCATCAAGAGGGTCGTGGGTTTCATAGGCGCCGGAGATCTGGTGGGCCCCCGCAGCAGCAGCAGTATCGGCAGCAGCGACAGGAGCGGTGTGTCATTTGTGGCGGGCCTCATCCACCGTCACAGTGTGATCAGAGATAGGGGCGGTGTTTCCTCTGTGGAGAGTTGGGACATTTCCGGGCAGCTTGCCCCAAGGCCATTTTGTCAGTGCGGCCGATTGCGACAGCACCCCCCTTGCCCATCCATGCAGCGGGAACCCCTCCGGCACACCAGCAGACAGAGTGGGCCACGACGTCGGGACAGACGGGACGACGACCTGCAGCACCCAGTGGACGGGTTTATGCAGCCCTGGTGGAGGACACCCCGGCAGCGGATCATGCCGCGGCAGGTATGATTTTATTTCAGTTAGCTGAGTTGAGCATTTCATTACGGCTGCATCCTTCTGCATTATTAGTTGAGCATCTGCATCAGCATCTTTGCATGGGAGTGGGTTAGGAATGTATGCTACATGTTTTAGCAATTGGATTCTTCCCAGTATCCTACGAGTAGAGGAGGTTCGCGGTGTATGATCAGTGCAGTTGAGACTTGGGACTTCACCGGCTGATGTGACGATTCAGGGACAGCTCCAGGACTTGGACCGAGCACACATGTTGGACTGGTTGGTGCGGTGCAGTGCTACGACTGATAATGGAATGAGAGCAGTTATCCTTCTGCGAGTTGGACTAGAGGAGTTCGTTTTCTCGGATTGTCGGCGTATCCTTCCAGCAGCAGCAGCTTCAGCGGCTTTGGACAGACGCCACCTCAGGAGTTGTTGTGACATTTAGGACTAGGGGTTGCGTCCTTAGGAGTCTCGTTAGTGGTAGCTTTCTTTTTGTTGCCATAGCAGGAACGACACCAACACTTCTCTCCCTTTTCTCGCCCTTGTACTGAAATTTACGAACAGGACAAAGATTTCGAAGGATTGCTCCAGAAATGGAGACAGTGCCCGAACCTGTTCTTGTTTGATTGGGGCGAAGGCACTGATTTTTCGAAATTTTTAGACTTTTCGCTAATTTCAGCTGTTTTCTAAATCGAGGGTTGGGGTTGATGACTTTCCTGCTGGTGGAGTCGTATCTTCCTTTTTAGTTTTAGTGTTGCGTCCTTGGTTGTTTTGATTGTTTGGTTTTGTTGTTGTGGTGTGTTTTTGTTTCGGGGACGAAACTTCCTTTTAGTGGGGGAGGATGTGGTGACCCTGATCCCCGTGTGGCTTCTCCCATGAACCGTGGTATAGAACACCTAGTGTTGGTGTATCTGGTCCATAGTGCATCAAAGGGATGGCACAGATGGACCCTGTGTGATATCCACAGCCGGATTGGCCTTCGGCTGCATTTGCCGAAGTTTCGGTTTTGTTTTGGGCCAATCAGAGGTTGGATTTGGATTCAGCGTGGAAAAACGCTTGAAAACGGCTGTTTGCTTGTTAAATTTGGAGTCCGGATGCCCAAAAACGGACCCCCGAAAGTTTTCGCTGAATTTCGGTGCATGGGAGGGGCCGTGGACCGCCGGCTGCCACGTGGCGGCTTGTGATTGGGCCGGTCCGCAGTGCTCGGTCTACAGATGGGAGCGGCTGGGTGCACGGACCCGGCGCATGGACACGTGGCGCCGCCTGATTGGCGGGCTCGTGATGCGCGGTCTACTGGGAGGCGCGGCGGTGCATGGACCAAGGCGGGTGGACACGTGGCAGTCCCCGATTGGTCGGTGCACGCGGCGCGGTCCACGGAACCCGAAGTAGGGTGCGTGGACCGGGTGCAGGGGACACGTGTTGGCGTGCTACTCACGGGCTCACGAGGCGCGGCGCACGGGGTCGCGGGCGTGGGCCTCGGGGCGCGTGCGTGGCAGGCGGTCAGGCGGCGCCCTGCCCGCACGTGTGACCGCGACAGTGGCAGGACCACGTGTCGCCCTGCCACTGGCGGGCGCCACCTACCCGGTTTGACCGGGTAGGAGCCACGCGGCGGCACCACACGCGCCCCGCACAGCTGTTTGCTGTGCGGGACACGTGTCGGTCACCGGGAGTGCCACGTGGCCACTCCCGGCGCGCCCCGCACTGCTGTTTGCTGTGCGGGTGACATGGCGGCACGGAAAAGTTCTGGGCGGCTACAGTAACCCGCCCTTGCGCCCGGATTCGGGGGCCCGAAAGTTCGGGTGCGCCCGAATCTTGGGACAAATCGGAAATTTTCCCATTTGTTCCTGCGGCCTATTTAAAGGCCCGAGCTCTCTTCCTCTTCGACTTTTTGGCACTTCCGAGCTTCAAACCGACTGGAGCTCCCCAGCAAAGTTGATCCTCTCGCAGTGTAGCTTCCATCTGCAGAGTTTGGGGATTTTTGGGGGCACGCTTTTTGAGATTCTCATTTTCTTGGCTCGGCGCGACGTTCTTTCTTCGGTGCTTCTTCCGTCGCTCTTCGGTGTACGAGCTCCCCCGACCTACTCCGATGATCTTTTCGAGCGATTTCTTCGCTGCTGGATTCATAACAGGTGAGGTTACGATTTTTGGTTTCTCGCACATTTTCAGATTTCACGTTTCTCAAGGAGTTTTCTCGTGCTCACTGGGACCCTTTTTGCTGTGAGATTTTGGTGAGGGCAGCACCTTCTCTTGAGGAGATCTCCGCGCACGAGTCTCGGATCAGGACGTGCTTGTAGACTTTTTTCATCTACTCGATGCGAGGATCATCGTGGATTTTTCTTGGAATTTTTGGAGACCTTCCCGAAGGTATACACTTTTCCTTTTATCTGTACAAGAGTTTATAGTTGGATGGTTTTGGGATTTTGCGCACCGATACTGTGGAATTTGTAACTTGGCCTACGGTGCTTGGAATTGGGCGTGCAGGTACTTGTTTCGAAGCTATCGACATGAGGATCACAGGGATTATTTATTTGGAATTTTTCGAGCAAATTTAGCAGGTGAAATAATCGCATCTTTGTGGCTGTGTTTTCAGTGTAGTAAATCTTGGCAGATTTTGGGATTAAAGTATAACTGTAGCCTTATGTTCTACCCAGGAGGGATTGTGGACTGTGCAGGACCTGTTGGACATAGGGTTATTATTTTCCTGGTTTTCTCAGCTGTACGACTCCGGACAGTTAGCGTTTTCAGGTGGGTGGCTTGCTTTCAAGATCTATGGACTGTGCTCTAATTCTATTGATATAGAATCATGCATGATAGTGATTGGACTTGGGTAGCATGCTAGAGTGTAGGAATTGTTGTTCCTTGTTTTATCTGTCGATCTTGTGATCTCTTGCTTCCTACTATCATGTTAAATATTTGTTATGTTGGAACCTGACCTAGCACCCCCGTCATATGTTGCATGTGTAACCAGACCAGTAGAAAACCCCCACTTGGGCTAGGGTTATTTATGTTTAGACATCCACACTTTATGTTTCATTCCTGGACTTAGTGTTATCCTCGCCCGGGTAGTGGGCCGAGCGGTCGGGACTTCTTTAGTGTGGAATGCATTTGCACTCGTGCTTGGGAGCAGAGTGGAGTCTGGTAGATGCAGTGGTTCGCTTGTCTGTACCGGGAACCGTTTGGGGTAAACGGTTGACCCCGGAGATCTGGTTTTCCCCTGTTTGGGTTGTCGCCACTGTGTTAGTGGAGGTAGTTTTCTAGTGATAGCCGGACCTAGAACCCAGAACCCTTTTCGATATACACATGATTTTTAGTCTACCAATGTTTTCTTCCAAGCATCGAAGGGCCGCTGGAGTCTGTTCTTGTTTGATTGGACAAAGGCATCAGCCCTTCGGGGCTTGGGTAAAACACTTATTTTTCTAACTGTTTTTCTAAAGAGAACTAAAATCATTAAATATGGATTTCTTCTAGATCAAATGATTTTTAATAACAAATGTCACCTTTTTCTTGTAAATCTCCCCACTCGAAAGGATTCGAGTGATCTGGGTTCTAGGGGCCGTTCCTTTGTCGGGATGAAAGCCACGGGGGCCGAGCCTGGAACCTGTTCTTGTTTGATAGCGTTGTAGGTGTAGGTCTCCCGGGACTTTCGGGCCCTGTTGGTGTTTTCTGCGTGTCGTGCCGAGGTTTTGCTTTCCCGAACTATAAGGGGATCGGGAACTTCGATAGGCGGAGCCTAGAGTCTGTTCTTGTTTGATAGGGTTCTTAGCACCGGTCTATCGGGTTTCCGAACCCTTATGGTGTCGGTCTTTCCTGTGAGTTTAGTGTTCTGTTGTGGGAGCGGTCTGGTGGACGGTGGCCCCAGTTGTGTGGTTTTCCAGCCTGTGGTTGAGAGTTGGTGTTGTTGGTCGATCTTGTTGATCGTAGTTTGGACTATAGCCTGCATGAGCCATATTTGAGCTCGACAGAGATACGCGGATACTTTCCTCGGTGGGGTCGCTCCCCTCGAGAGCCACTCCGGAGTTAGGCCTGTTACTTGCTATCGCGACTTGTCGACGCCGTCCCTCTGATTGGGCCAGTTAGTGGCAGTCACGGACACACTACGGTAGACCCGTCCTGTTGAGGATGTGCGGCAGTAGATGGGCGCAGGTTTGACTGGACCCTTTGAGGCAGTCAGTTTAGATTTGGTGAGTTTACTGTGTGTGTTAGTAGATGCATCATGTTCCATCTGTTTCTTTTTCTTTAGCATCTAGATAGAGGCATAGTAGCTGTAGAGTTACTTTTCCAGCCCTTTCATTTCAGTATTATATTGTTACTTTATGCCTCTAGTAGACTTAGTGGGCAGACCGTCGGGCTTGTTGGCGGCACCCACTGAGAACTACTTGGGACGTAGTTCTCACACCCGTCGTGGTGTTTTCCCCACAGGGACTTCTACTCCTGTTCCTGCTGCTCCTGTTGCTGCTTCTTCTGATCGAGGTAAGGGAGTCGCGAGATAGTTCCCTACCAGTCATCGTCCAGAGAGTAGATGTACCCTTATTACTTTTGAGAGTTCATGTTGAGAGAACTTTGTAGTGAGGTATAGAGTTGTATTTATTTTCTACTGCTCGAGAGACTGTTGTATTTTGGTGAGGTCTTGGGTTGTATATTGTTTTATTTCTAGCAGTTTTCTTTCAGCTCTGATATCTGTATAGCATAGTTGATCTTTTGCAGGTTAGTCGCTTCGTCTATACGGGGCTTCCCGTATGGGCGGCGGATCTGTTGGCGAGCCCGGGTCGCAGTTTCGACGCCGGGGCGTGACGCCACGAACGTACCTCGCTCCGAATCCACGAGAGCGGTAGCACCTTGAATCCACAAGGCCACGCGAGTCCAAGCGCCGATTTTGGGAAAATCGTTGTTTTTTGGGTGGTGATGATCCGCCGAATACTTAGATTAGAAATAGATTGGAAATACCATCTAAGTATTCATTGATTTGATTCTATTCAAAATGTGAGTATGAAAACCTAGAATCAAATCAATCAATATAGATGAAGAAACATAAGATAGAATCTATGATTTCCTTTCTTCTCTATATGTGGATCTTAGGCCGTATAAAAGATGACGGCTTCTTTTTCGATTATGTGGATTAGCCCTAGAAAAAGAATCATAGGGTCTATTTATAGGTTAGAAACCCTTGGAAAAAGATAAGGATCAAAAACTATCATTTTCTGGAATTTTTCATGACGACGATCCGTAACACCATGCACCGGCGCGCCAACCCCGTGGACCACGCACTCTGCGCCGGCCAATCAGCGTAAGACACTTGTCGATCGTCGGGCCTATGCACCCAGCCGCGCCTCTCTGTGGACCGAGCGCTGTGGACCTGTCACGCCCCCGGGGGTTTTTGAGTCTATCAAAGCGGAAAATTGCGTGTATCTTTTTTTTTCTTCCTTAACAAGGTATTTTAAACCTCATCACCGGTGCGTGTCAGACCGCCACATACACAAATTCTCCCTGCCGGCGGACAGAGTCTCCTTTGTATATGCACGACGTCTCATTTACAACAACATACATCAAACACCAACCATCAACCATACAATAGACATACATCATCAAGCGGAATATTAAAGCGGCATCAGTGTTTAGAAAGGATAAAGCCAGCGGTTGCAAAACCCGTGCCCACACGGCACTTCGTTTTGAGAAAACCTTTTCGAAGTCATTTGGTTTATCATGAAAACGTGCCGCATAAGAAAACATCACCAAAAGAACCGAAATATAAAAGTACACCTCATCCACAGCGCTAAGTAATACATGTCCACGAATATTACGACCCACAAGCAAATTAACTAAATTAAGCGTAAGAGAAATGAGATAATAAAAACCAAGTGTTCTGACTACGGTTCTCGCGACGCAGTCTCACCGCCCTCCCGGCTAACGCACCTCGTAACACCTGTCACGGAGTGGGTAATGTCAGTGATAAACAAAGTAGATGTCTAATATCAATAAGGAAATAAGGAGCAAACCGAATACACCAGAACCATTTCGCTAAAACCCTGCACATATTAAGCTGGGCCCCAACCCCAGATTTATCAATTAAATTGGGCACCAACCCCAGAATTATCAATTAAATTGGGCACCAACCCCAGAATTATCAATTAAATTGGGCACCAACCCCAGAATATTTGTCGGAGAGACTAAAGTCTCCCCTCGTGCGCAAACACCTACTTTGATGCTTTTAACCTCTTCGCGGTGCTGGTGTGCTATTTTCAGCGGGCGCGAAGAGGTCCTCACGGCACCCACACTTTTGTGAGGAACACGGGTCATAAGAGACCACTCTTCCGGAAAAGTACACCCATGCGGAGGCCAATTCGCCTGTGTACGTGCAGCATCCGAAAACGGATTTGCCGAGATCGGCGTGTCATGAGCACCGCGACCGTAGCCGCTTCAATTGTTAGATAAAAACATAATTATGCGAAAGGTTAAACTGTCCATCTACTTTGTTAGATAAATTAAGAGCATTTTAATGACGATAGATGCACTTACTGCACTGGTTGTATTTACAGCAACCGTACCCACCTATTTGAAGAGAGATCGGAACACCCGAATCCTTCGCGCACCCCCGCTGCGCGTCTGGACCTAAAGAAAGTCCGCACGGATAACTATAGTCAAAAGCGCGTACTAACATCCGAAAACACAAGACCCAATTTACTCTTTTCGACGGAAAAGTCCAACAAAACTCAATCCTCAACCGGTAGCCCACTCGGGACGTCAATGGTTA
This sequence comes from Tillandsia leiboldiana, assembly GCA_029204045.2. Taxonomy (NCBI): domain Eukaryota; kingdom Viridiplantae; phylum Streptophyta; class Magnoliopsida; order Poales; family Bromeliaceae; genus Tillandsia; species Tillandsia leiboldiana. The sequence goes on along the minus strand of JAQNDB010000177.1, from coordinate 35,294 downwards.
GACCAAGAAGGCCCCGGCGGCGAAAATGATGAGAGAAGAGACCCGACGGCGCGCCCCCGACAATTTCGTCGAGGCGCGGAGCGTCGGCGAAATCGGCACCCAACAAAACAAAACAGTGACCAAAAAGATCCCAAGTTTCCATGCCAAGAAAACCGTGGAGATTGTGATCCCAACGGCGAAGACGGCGCTCAAAACGGTGGAAAAACGGACAAAAACGGAGCAAATGAACTTCGGGCTGTCGGTTGGTGCACGGGGGCAACCGTGCACCGGGTTCACGGCGTCAGGCGGCGGAGGCATGCGCCGGGTGCACGCAGGAGGTGTGCACCGCGCATCTCGGGCCGGGCCGGTGCACGACCCGAGCGTGCACCGGGTCCTTGCCCTTCGGCCGCAAGCGCGTGCGCCGGGTGCACGCATGAGGCGTGCACCGCGCGCCTTGGGCCGGGCCGGTGCACGAAACCGTGCACTGGGTCTGGTGCTTCCGACGCTGCGGGCATGCACCGGGTGCTCGCCTGGACCCGTGGACCGTGCTGTACGGACAAGCACTGTAGTGGCCCAAATTCCCATGCAGCGTTCTTCCGATGAATCCACTGTTAGAGCACCTAGTGTTGGTGTATCTGGCCCATGGTGCATCAATGGGATGCCACAGATGGACCCTGTGTGTGTTTATTAGCTGTGTAGGCCTTCGGCTGAGTTTGCCGAAATTTCGGAAAAGAATTAGTCCCAACAGAGGTCGGAAATGGATTCAGCACGGAAAAACGCTTGAAAACGGCTATTTGCTTGTTTATTTCTGAGTCCGGATGCCCAAAAACGGACTCCCGGAAGTTTTCAGTGGAAAATGGTGCATGGGAGGGGCCGTAGACCGCCGGGATGCCACGTGGCGGCCTGTCATTGGCCGGTTCAGGATGCGCGGTCCACAGAGCTGCGCGGCGGGGTGCACAGACCCGGCGCATGGACACGTGGCACCGCCTGATTGGCGGGCGCAAGGCGCGCGGTCTACCGGGTGAGCGCGGCGGTGCATGGACCAAGGCGGGGGCACGTGGCAGCCTCCGGTTGGTCGGTGCACGCGGCGCGGTCCACGGAATTCCAAATTGGAATGCGTGGACCGGGTGTAGGGGACACGTGTCACCCTCCGATTCGCTGGCGTACCGTGCGCGGTGCACGGAGTCGGGGTCGGTGCCTCGGGGCGCGTGCGCACGTCGGGGCCATGCCGCGCGCCCGGCGCGGCCGCCGACCGGTCAGCGGGTCAACCGGAGGACACGCGTCGCCCGCTGGTTGGCGGGCGCCAACCGCCTCACTGTGCGGGGGCGGGCCACGTGGCAGCCCGTGGGTGGCCCGAACAGCTGTTTGCTGTTCGGCGGGCGACGTGGCGGCTCCTGGTGGATTCGGACGTGAACAGTGTTGGGCCGGCCCAACACTGTAGCCGCCCGAATGTACCGGGCGCCCGAATGTTTGGGCCCAAAGCCCATTGACTTTGTTTTTCCGGGCTGTTTCGGGTGAGGCCTATAAAAAGGCCTCAAGGGGCCTCGTTTTGAAGCTTTTCCCGAAAGCTTCTCACTTGGAGCCCTTCACCAATTCTCTTCCTCTCCCTCTTGTGCATCTCTTGGCGGAAGTTCAGAATTTTTGGAGGCCGCGACGACGGCGACTTCTACATCGGGGTGCGGAGCGACGATCTACTGTTGGAGGCCCATTTTCGTCTCAGTTTAGTCTGGGAGGTCTACCGGGCTACCCCAACATTATTTTTGGACGATTTCTGCGGTGACGGTTTCGTAAGAGGTAAATCTACATTTTTCGTGTTGGACACTTTTTCTGGATCCGAGTTTTTCTTGGGGTTCTGGGTACATTTTTAACCCCCTTTGCGACTGTTGGTTGATTTGGACAGCACCTACTCGTCGGATTTTTATCTCCTCATCCGCACATCGGAATTCGACGTTTCAGGACTCTATCGACATCTACTCTTCGCGAGGATCGCCGTCATATTTTTATTGGAATTTTTGGAGGAAGTTTTTCAGGTGAAAATTTCGTGTTAATGGGACTGTTCACCACAGATTTTGGGAATGTGGAATTTGGGTGAATTAAAGTGTAATTTTGGTGTATGTTTGTACCCAGGAGTTTGTGAGCACTTCTACCGTGTTGTTGGCTTGGTGGGATTTGTGAATTGACAGTTGTGGGCTTTTTCAGCTGTACGATTCCGGACAGTTAGCACTTTCAGGTGGGTGACCTTGCTTCCAAGAACTCTGGACTGTGTACTAATTCTATGTGTGTAGGATCATGCATGTTAGAAATTGGAGTATTAGCATGTGTTAAACTGTATGTTGTATCTTGTATATCAGTTGATAAATCTTTGATTCCTACTCTATGTTAAGTAATGAAATCTTGGAATTTGACCTAGCACCCCTGTCATATGTATCATGTTCAGCCAGTCTGTAGAAAAACTCCAACTTGGGCTAGGTTTTTACTGCTCTAGACATTCCACATCACGATACTTCATTTCACTTTAGACTTAGCTTTTCCCTCGCCCGAGTTGTGGGCCGAGAGGTCGGGTGACTGTGGGATGCATTTGCACTCGTGTCTGGGGACCGAGTGGAGTTGATAGCAGTCTGTAGATTTGATGTCTTTGGGAGTGTGATAGTGATGGTTGACCTGGGTTCTTGGAAACTGTCAGAGAGACAGTGAGTTTCAGCTGTGTAGATTCCAGCCAGTGAGTGAGTCAGTGTTTTGTTTGGTGGTCGATCTTATTGATCGAGGATTGGATCATAGCCTGCATGAGCCACATTAGAGCTTTACAGTGATACTTTACAGTGATACTTTACAGTGATACTTTACAGTGATACTTATGGGTTACTTTGACTCGAGCGGGTCGCTCCCCTCGAGGGCTACTCCGGAGTAGGCGAGACCGGGTTGTTGTACCCGCGTGAGTTGAGATGTTCTTCGCGACTTGTTGTTGCATTTGTCCCTCTGGCTGTGCTTTTGTTGGCAGCCATGGACGCCCTACGTAAGTCCGCTCCTCCGGGACGTAACGGCAGTAGGTTGGCGCAGGTTTGACTGGACCCGATGTGGCAGTCAGTTTTGATTGGGTGATCAGGGAGGAGAGTTAGTTGTGGCATTATGTTCTTTCTGTTCCACTGTTGAGCATCTAGATAGAGGCATAGTAGCTGTAGAGTTACCTTTCCCAGCTTTCCTTATAGCACTGCATATGTTACTTTTGCCTCTGGTAGACTTAGTGGGCAGACCGTCGGGCTTGTTGGCGGCACCCACTGAGAACTACTGTGGGATGTAGTTCTCACACCCGTCGTGGTGTTTTCTCCCCAGGGACTTCTGCTCCGGTTCCTGCAGCTCTTGTTGCTGATCCAGCTCCTTCTGACCGAGGTAAGGGCGTCGCGAGATAGATCCCCTCCTGTCGTCTTCAGTGTGTGAGTAGATGTACCCCAGTTCCATTTTGGTGTGTGTTATGTCGAGTGACTTTTGTAGTGAGGTTTTGAGTTGTACCTTCCTTTCCTGCTTTTATGAGAGACTCCTGTATTCTGGTGAGATTGGTCTGTATATTTGAGAGATGTAGTTTTATTTTATGTATTTTATTCCAGCTTTTCTCTTTCAGCTTTGATATCTGCTAGTGTAGATGTTTCCTTGCAGGTTAGTCGCTACGCCTATACGGGGCTTCCCGTATGGGCGGCGGATCTGTTGGCGAGCCGGGGCGCAGTATCGCCCCGGGGCGTGACAAGCACAGTAAACCCTAATTTCGCGGTTTTCTTTGCCGTTTTCGCTCCCGTTTCGCGATTTCTTCTCCGTTTTCGCTCCCGTGCGACTCCGGCGAAGACCCCGCGACCATGGTAACGGCGGCAGCGGCCTCCCGTTAACCCACTATGTTCCAACGAAACATTCCCAAAAATCTCCGAATAAATCCGCGGTAAATTTAACGGCTAAACCGTTGATCCACGAACAACCAAAACATAAATCGGAACCCCGATCGAATTTACGACCAAGTCCGATAAAAAGAAACTGACTAAAAATCATCGATTAAACTCGATAAAAACCATCGATCACCCTCGATCAAGAACGAGAATAAAACATGGATCAAAACCCGACGAAAATCCGTGATCGATGTACTAATTAATACGACCTTACGAGAACACGGAAAACCCCCGATTAATTCTACAAAAAGATTAACGACCACTAACCTCAATCTATCGGAATTAAAGAACCGATCTTGTTTCCTTTCGGCGTTGGAGACCCGGATCCGCTCCCCGTAGATGATGGCGTCTCGTTCTCCGATCTCCGGCACGTGAATCAGGGCGATCGGGTTGCTCCGCTTCCTCCTTCTTTTCCTCTTTTCTCCTCTGGTTAGGGTTCTGTCTTTTCTTTTCTTTTTCTCTTCTCACCGATTAGGGTTTTTATTTCTTTCTTTTCTTTTCTTTTCTTTAATCGGGATCCCTTATATAGTCGCACTTTATCTCTAATTAATTTCTCTTTAATTCATACGTAAGAGAATTATTATTTTCCGTCTGGGATAATTAATTAACTAATTAATTATCCCATACGAGATAACCCACCTTATCTCTAACGGGTGTAAGATATTTTGCACGAATTCCGATGCACGACTAATCACCGTATCACTTTGAATCCCGTTCCGGGGGATCCCGATATCGGATTTCAGATCCGATCGCACCGTCGGCTTTCTTTTTCCGCGCTCTATCGCAAAAAAATACTAGCACTCCACAATGGCCAACTTTTAAGAATTGAATAATTTTATTTCACTTAAAGGCTTAAATGACTACACGTAAGTCAAAAATACCCCGAAAGGCCGGATCACTACTCCACTCACACTTTTTAAAAAGTTTCGTCCCGAAACTTAAATACAAACCCCACTAATCAATTCGGGAAAACATTCCCTCATCTTCGATTCCAGTTCCCAAGTCGCCTCGCGCTCTTCATGGTTGCTCCACTGGACCTTTACATAGGGGATTGTTCGTTTGCGCAACTTCTTGTCCTTTCTTGCCAAAATCCGCACCGGCGTCTCCTCGACACTTAAATCCTCTCGCAACTCAATGGTGGAGGCATCCAAGGCATGAGAGGGATCGGCTAGGTACTTCCGGAGCATTGAGACGTGGAACACGTTATGGACTCGTTCGAGATTTGGCGGCAGGGCTATTCGGTACGCCACCGGTCCTATGCGTTCTAGGATCTCGAACGGTCCTACGTACCTCGGGCTTAACTTTCCCTTTATGCCAAAGCGTCGGTTCCCCTTGGAGGGCGAAACTCAGAGCAACGCGTGTTCACCCACCATGAACTCTAAGTCTCGGCGTCTATTGTCCGCGTAGCTTTTCTGTCTGCTCTGGGCGGTCAGTAGTCTTTGTCTAATCAATCACACCTTTGCTTCAGTCTCCTCCACCAGATCTGGGCCCAGAAACTTACGCTCACCCAAGTCGTCCCAGCATATTGGACACCGACAGCGGCGCCCGTACAGGGCCTCGTATGATGCCATCTGAATGCTGGCCTGGTAACTGTTATTGTAGGCAATTTCCACTAGGGGCAGACACCGTGCCCACCCTTCGCCCAGGTCCAAAACGCATGCCCGAAGCATGTCCTCCACAATTTGTATCACCCGCTCTGATTGTCCATCGGTCTGCGGGTGAAAAGCCGTACTGAAGTGCAACTTGGTTCCCATTGCTCGCTGCAGGCTCTGCCAAAAGTTTGACACAAATCGCGTGTCCCTGTCCGGCGTGATGGATGTCGGCACCCCATGCAACCTTACTATCTCGTTGATGTAGGTTTGTGCCAGTCGTTCCCGCGTCCACGTCGTGTGTATGGGCAGAAAGTGGGCCGATTTCGTCAGACGGTCCACAATTACCCATATTGCATCGTGTCCCTGTGACGATCTCGGGAACCCGGTCACAAAATCCATGGTAATCATGTCCCACTTCCACACGGGCACCGGTAAGGGTTGCAATTTTCCTGCTGGACGCTGGTGTTCGGCCTTCACTCGTTGGCACACCAGGCAGTGTGCCACAAACCGAGTCACGTCTCCCTTCATTTTGGGCCACCAGAAGGTCTGTTTGACGTCCTTGTACATCTTCGTTCCCCCGGGATGCGTTGTGTATGGAGCAGTATGCGCCTCCCGCAGGATTTCCTCTTTGAGATCCGATAGATCCGGCACACAGATTCGTCCCCGAAATCGTATCGTGCCGTCGGAGTTTACTGTGAAATCACCTTCTTGGTCGGCAGTCACTCTATTCCGCACCAGCTGGAGTTGGCCATCAGTCGACTGCCCCTCGAGAATTTTGTCAAGCAGGGTAGGTCTGACCACAAGTGTCAGAAGTTGTTCGACTGTATCCGCTGGTACTACTTCTAGTCTTAATCGCAAAAATTCCGCAATCAGACTATCTTGCTGGGTGATGGCACTTACCCCTGCCTTCTCGGCCTGCCCCTTACGGCTCAGGGCGTCGGCCACCATATTTGCCTTTCCCGGGTGGTAGTGGATCGTTAAATCGTAATCCTTCAGTAGCTCGAGCCACCGTCTTTGTCGCAAATTTAACTCCTTTTGGGTGAAAAGGTACTTAAGACTTTTATGATCTGAGTACACATTGCAGTGTGCCCCATACAGGTAGTGTCTCCAAAGCTTGAGGACGAACACAACCGCTGCGAGTTCCAAATCGTGCACGGGGTAGTTTCGCTCGTATTCCTTGAGCTGCCTTGACGCATAGGCTATAACCTTTCCCCGTTGCATGAGTACTCCACCCAGTCCATTTCGCGACGCATCGCAGTACACTTCATAATCCTCCCCTGGTTCTGGCAGGGCGAGAATCGGGGCTCGCGTCAATCTATCCTTGAGCTCCTCGAAGCTCCTCTGACATTTGTCCGTCCAGATGAACTTTTCCCCCTTTTTAGTCAAACGGTTTAAGGGGGTGGCTATTTTGGAGAAACCCTCCACGAAGCGCCGGTAGTACCCGGCTAATCCCAGGAAGCTTCGAATCTCCGTCACCGTCGTCGGTTGGGACCAGTCTGTCACCCAATCTATCTTCTTCGGATCGACTGCGACTCCAGCCGCTGAGATTACGTGCCCCAAGAAGCCAACCTCTCGGAGCCAAAACTCACACTTTTTGAGTTTGGCATAGAGTTTCAATTCCCGTAGGGTCTGGAGGACTGTGCGCAGATGTTCTTCATGTTCCTCGTCTGTACGGGAGTAGATGAGGATATCGTCGATGAAGACCACCACGAATAAATCCAGGAAGGGTTTGAATACCCTGTTCATCATGTCCATGAACACTGCCGGGGCATTTGTGAGCCCGAACAACATTATTGTAAATTCGTAATGGCCATAGCGAGTTCGAAAAACCGTTTTGGGGATGTCCACCCCCTTGACCTGGACCTGATGATAGCCCGACTGCAGGTCAATCTTTGAAAACACCGTCGCCCCCTGTAGTTGGTCGAAGAGGTCGTCGATCCTTCGCAGGGGGTGCTTGTTCTTAACGGTGACCTTATTTATCTCCCGGTAGTCGATGCACAACCGGAGACTTCCGTCCTTCTTCCTCACAAATAGGACGGGCGCGCCCCAGGGTGACGCGCTAGGCCTGATGAAGCCCTTATACAAAAGGTCCTCCAACTGTGCCTTGAGTTCCTTCAACTCCGCGAAGGCCATCCTGTACGGTGCCTTGGTGATGGGTTTGGTGCCGGGAAGTAGTTCAATAGGGAAGTCGACTTCTCGTTCCGGCGACGCTCCGGGGAGCTCTGCCGGAAACACGTCCGGAAATTCCCTTACCACGGGAATTTCGGAAGGCGAGGGAACGGGTCGGGTGGCTAAATCTACCGAGGCTAGATAGGCCACGCACCCGCCCTCCATCAACTTTCTAGCTCGCGACGCGGAGATGATAGCCAAAAAGGAAGTGCTTTTACATAACAAGTACACGTTTTCTGGAAATCCCGGCTTCTGTAGTTGCACCTGGCGCTTCTCGCAGTCGATGACCGCCTGATACTCGGTAAGCCAGTCCATGCCCAAAACCACGTCGTATTCCTTTAGCGGTATGACCACCAGATCCCAGGGGCACGTCAACCTTCCCAGTCTTATTGGACACGAGGGTACTAGGCCAGTTGCCGCGATTGGCCCCCCAGGGGTCTGGACGGTCAGTAAGACATCAAGGGGACTACTTTCTAGCAGATGTGTTTGTGCAAAGGTGCGGGAAATAAAGGAGCGTGTCGCCCCGGTGTCAAACAGGGTTCGTGCTCGGAAATTAGAAACGGAGGTAATACCTGTGACCGCCTCCTCTTGCAGTGTCGCTCCATGTTGGCCCATGGAGTAGAGCCTGCCTCCTGGTTGTGGTCGCGATTCTCCTTCTGCTCTTGGTGCCGGAGGGTGTGGGGGCATTCCCGTTGATGCTCTACCCCGTCCTGGTGGCTGTGCCGTTGGGGTGGAGGCTGCGGAAGATGCCGCTCCAGTGTTCAGGGGACAGTTGAATCGGAGATGCCCTGGTTTGCCGCAGCGGTAACAGTGGTCCTGTCTCTTAGGGCATTCCGTCACTGGATGCGATGCTCCGCAAATAACACATGGCTTGTTTGCTGGTCGCGGCTTTCCAATAGGTGCACTCTTGCTTCCTTGTTGCGTCTTGGGGTACTTTGGGGGTCGGCTCCCACCAGACGGACCCCTTCCCGGGTAAGTCTGTGTCCGCTTCCTCTCCCGGTTATTTTATGATCCCTCACATCGAGCTCGGGTGATAGCGAACCCCCGCTCCACTATGGTGGCCCTATCCACCACTTCCCTGAACGTGCGCAGGTCCGCTGCCTGAACCATCTCGAAGATGTCGCTCCGTAACCCGTCCACAAAAAGACGGGCCTTGTGGGGTTCATCTCGTATAACAAACGGGACGCAGTTAACCAATCTTACGAACTCCCTTTGATATTCCATGACCGAGCGGTTCCCTTGTCTAACGTTCTTCAGGTCGTCTTCCAATTGCCGCTTGACGCTATCGGAGAAGAAAGCGTCAAAAAGTTCCTCTCTAAAGGCCGTCCATGTTGGTAGCGGGTCGTTTGTAGATGGGTCCTGGCGTACCGTCTTCCACCAGATGCGTGCATTCCCTTCGAGAAAGTGGACGGCTAGTGGAACCCGCTCGTGTTCCTCCATCAGTAGGTCCTCGAAGAGTTTCTCCATGGTATCTACCCATTTCTCGACGACCCATGGATCGGTCGTCTCTCCCTCAAAAGTGGGAGGGTCATGCTTCTTGAACCTAGTCAAATTCGTCCTGACTCTTTCTCGCGTCGTTCGTTGCTCCGTGATCCCTCCTACAGCGGCGGACCCCCCGAGAGTAGGGGTCGTTCCTGCCTCCCCTGCTGTCGCTCCCATCACGGGCCCCGTGGTCGTCGGAGTAGGTACATCCCTTGGGGATGGGGGCTGTTCCGTCGTCGTGCCACACGTCCCTTGCGGTCCCGTAGTGGGTACGGTGGCTTCGGGCGGAGGGGTCGGATCGCGCTCGGCTGGCGCGGTTTCCTGTTGCTGCATCAGGTGACGAACCTGCTCCGTCAGCGTCGCTAATTGCCCGGCCATTTCCCGCAGTTGTTGTCGGAGGAGCTGGTTTTCTGCGGTGGTCGGGGTCACTCTGTCCGCGTCCGCATTCTCGGTGGACGATCTAGTCCGGGCCATCGTCCGCTATAGACAAAGAAACCACGTTAACCCTAAGGTTATAACCCTAACACCCTGTCTTACGATTACACCTACATTACGTTCCCCTTTTCCCCGTACTCTCACGTACTACACACCTATACCTTGGTTATCTCATGTCTAATTTGCTTGTGGTACCCTACACTGTGGATGTGGATCACGACTACTATGGTTATGGTTGTTTTTCTCTGATACCATTTAATCTGTCACGCCCCCGGGGGTTTTTGAGTCTATCAAAGCGGAAAATTGCGTGTATCTTTTTTTTTCTTCCTTAACAAGGTATTTTAAACCTCATCCCCGGTGCGTGCCAGACCGCCACATACACAAATTCTCCCTGCCCGCGGACAGAGTCTCCTTTGTATATGCACGGCGTCTCATTTACAACAACATACATCAAACACCAACCATCAACCATACAATAGACATACATCATCAAGCGGAATATTAAAGCGGCATCAGTGTTTAGAAAGGATAAAGCCAGCGGTTGCAAAACCCGTGCCCACACGGCACTTCGTTTTGAGAAAACCTTTTCGAAGTCATTTGGTTTATCATGAAAACGTGCCGCATAAGAAAATATCACCAAAAGAACCGAAATATAAAAGTACACCTCATCCACAGCGCTAAGTAATACATGTCCACGAATATTACGACCCACAAGCAAATTAACTAAATTAAGCGTAAGAGAAATGAGATAATAAAAACCAAGTGTTCTGACTACGGTTCTCGCGACGCAGTCTCACCGCCCTCCCGGCTAACGCACCTCGTAACACCTGTCACGGAGTGGGTAATGTCAGTGACAAACAAAGTAGATGTCTAATATCAATAAGGAAATAAGGAGCAAACCGAATACACAGGAACCATTTTGCTAAAACCCTGCACATATTAAGCTGGGCCCCAACCCCAGATTTATCAATTAAATTGGGCACCAACCCCAGAATTATCAATTAAATTGGGCACCAACCCCAGAATATTTGTCAGAGAGACTAAAGTCTCCCCTCGTGCGCAAACACCTACTTTGATGCTTTTAACCTCTTCGCGGTGCTGGTGTGCTATTTTCAGCGGGCGCGAAGAGGTCCTCACGGCACCCACACTTTTGTGAGGAACACGGGTCATAAGAGACCACTCTTCCAAAAAATTACACCCATGCGGAGGCCAATCCGCCTGTGTACGTGCAGCATCCGAAAACGGATTTGCCGAGATCGGCGTGTCATGAGCACCGCGACCGTAGCCGCTTCAATTGTTAGATAAAAACACAATTATGCGAAAGGTTAAACTGTCCATCTACTTTGTTAGATAAATTAAGAGCATTTTAATGACGATAGATGCACTTACTGCACTGGTTGTATTTACAGCAACCATACCCACCTATTTGAAGAGAGATCGGAACACCCAAATCCTTCGCGCACCCCCGCTGCGCGTGTGGACCTAAAGAAAGTCCGCACGGATAACTATAGTCAAAAGCGCGTACTAACATCCGAAAACACAAGACCCAATTTACTCTTTTCGACGAAAAAGTCCAACAAAACTCAATCCTCAACCGGTAGCCCACTCAGGACATCAATGGTTAGACCAAGAAGGCCCCGGCGGCGAAAATGATGAGAGAAGAGACCCGACGGCGCGCCCCCGACAATTTCGTCGAGGCGCGGAGCGTCGGCGAAATCGGCACCCAACAAAACAAAACAGTGACCAAAATGATCCCAAGTTGCCATGCCAAGAAAACCGCGGAGATTGTGATCCCAACGGCGAAGACGGCGCTCAAAACGGTGGAAAAACGGACAAAAACGGAGCAAATGAACTACGGGCTGTCGGTTGGTGCACGGGGGCAACCGTGCACCGAGTTCACGGCGTCAGGCGGCGGAGGCATGCGCCGGCTGCACGCAGGAGGCGTGCACCGCGCATCTCGGGCCGAGCCGGTGCACGACCCGAGCGTGCACCGGGTCCTTGCCCTTCGGCCGCAAGCGCGTGCGCCGGGTGCACGCATGAGGCGTGCACCGCGCGCCTTGGGCCGGGCCGGTGCACGAAACCGTGCACCGGGTCTGGTGCTTCCGACGCTGCGGGCATGCACCGGGTGCTCGTCTGGACCCGTGGACCGTGCTGTACGGACAAGCACTGTAAACCCTAATTTCGCGGTTTTCTTCGCCGTTTTCGCTCCCGTTTCGCGATTTCTTCTCCGTTTTCGCTCCCGTGCGACTCCGGCGAAGACCCCGCGACCATGGTAACGACGGCGGCGGCCTCCCGTTTAACAACGGCGGCGACGGCCTCCCGTTAATCCACTATGTTCCAACGAAACATCCCCAAAAATCTCCGAATAAATCCGCGGTAATTCTAACGGCTAAACCGTTGATCCACGAACAACCAAAATATAAATCGGAACCCCGATCGAATTTTTGACCAAGTCCGATAAAAAGAAACCGACTAAAAATCATCGATTAAACTCGATAAAAACCATCGATCATGTCACGCCCCGGGGTCGAACTGCGACCCGGGCTCGCCAACAGATCCGCCGTCTGTACGGAAACTGCCGTACAGACGAAGCGTCTAACCTGCAAAAGAGATCTATAGCTAACAAGTATCAGAGCTGAAAGGAAGCTGAAACACCAAGCGGTGAAAAGTCCAAGTACACCAGTCCACTAGCACCCAAAACATAAGTACAAAAGTGGAAACTAAAAAGTACAAGTGACACTAACACCGACACCACCGACTCGGGTAGGAGCTAGTCAGCCACGCCCTTACCTCGGTCAGAAAGCTCCGAACGAGCCAAACCTGGAACGGTCGCCTCAGGAACACCTGTCATCACAGCGGGTGTGAGATCTACTGCAACAGTCAGATCTCAGTGGGTACCAAAGCTAAACCCACGGTACACCCACTCAGTCTGCTGGAGACAAAAAAACACAGATAGATAGATAGATAGATAGATAGATAGAAAGATAGATAGATAACTGGAAATGAATCTATCGCTACATGTCTCAATGCAATGCTGGAAGTAAGTTCTCAGTCTCTCTCACGGGAGGCCTGGAAACTACGAACGTCTGCGCCCCCTACAGCCCTTATCAAACAAGAACATGCTGTAGGCTTAGGCGCCCATAGTTTCCGCCCCCGCACTGGGACTGCTAGAACTCTACAAGACACTAGAAGGCCACCTCAATCCCTTCTAGTAACCACCTGGTGACTCGGCCAGGGCATAACTATCTATCTGGTAACTCAGCCAGTGATATCTACACATCTGGTAACTCAGCCAGTGATTTATACCCATCTGGTAACTCTGCCAGTGGTATCTACTCATCTGGTAACTCAGCCAGTGATTTATACCCATCTCGTAACTCCGCCAGTGGTATCTACTCATCTGGTAACTCAGCCAGTGATTTATACCCATCTGGTAACTCCGCCAGTGGTATCTACTCATCTGGTAACTCAGCCAGTGATTTCTACTCATCTGGTAACTCAGCCAGTGATTTATACCCATCTGGTAACTCCGCCAGTGGTATCTACTCATCTGGTAACTCAGCCAGTGATTTACACCCATCTGGTAGCTCTGCCAGTGGTATCTACTCATCTGGTAACTCAGCCAGTGATTTATACCCATCTGGTAACTCTGCCAGTACAACTCGTATACTCTAACGATGCGACTAACACTCGTGTCCAAGTCGGAAACGACAACCCTCGACTTGCACGACTGTTCCGCAAATACCTGATAGTAAGGATACGATACCTTTGCATTCGGAAGTGTAAAGGGCATTCCGTAGTTCATTGGGAGAAACCAACCCACCTGCGATCAATCCGCGAAAACCGTGCGCCATACGGAGGTCCCGACGCGATCCCGCAGCTCCACGCGGCAAAACACGCACCACCGGCCACGTGAGAAGCTAACACAATGCCACAACTGCGAGACAAGAAGAGGGACCGGAATCAGAAAACATGCGGCTACAACCGCGCTCACAAAGGCGAGAAAAACCCATCCGGCGACGAGAAACGCCGCGCGTTGCGCGGAAAACCCATCGCGCACTCACGCCGCGGCGCGTCGCCGAGTCGCAGCCTGCGCGGCCAAAGCGGCGCAGCTGCACGGCCCCCAAAAACCCAGCCGCGCGGCGCTGACCCAGCCGCCCGCGCGGCGCCCAGCAAGCCCGTGCGGCACAGGGCCGCCCGCGCGGGGCCCCTGCAGGGCCGCGCGCCCACGGGCGCGGCCTGCAGGCCCGCGCGGCACCAGGCCGCCCGCGCGGGGCCCCTGCAGGGCCGCGCGCCCACGGGCGCGGCCTGCAGGCCCGCGCGGCACAGGGCCGCCCGCGCGGGGCCCCTGCAGGGCCGCGCGCCCCCGGGCGCGGCCTGCAGGCCCGCGCGGCACAGGGCCGCCCGCGCGGGGCCCCTGCAGGGCCGCGCGCCCCCGGGCGCGGCCTGCAGGCCCGCGCGGCACAGGGCCGCCCGCGCGGGGCCCCTGCAGGGCCGCGGGCCGCGCCCGCGCGGGGCCCCTGCAGGGCCGCGCGCCCACGGGCGCGACCCGCAGGCCCGCGCGGCACCTTGCAGTGCCGCGCGCACAGCGCGCGGCCTGCAAGGTCGCGCGGCACAGGGGATGCCCGCGCGGCACCCCTGCAGTGCCGCGCGCCCAGCGCGCGGCCTGCAGGGCCGCGCGGCCCCAAGGCCGCCCGCGCGGCACCTTGCAGTGCCGCGCGCCCCGCGCGGCACCTTGCAGTGCCGCGCGCCCCGCGCGGCCTGCAAGGCCGCGCGGCACAGGGGCTGCCCGCGCGGCACCCCTGCAGGGTCGCGCGCCCCGCGCGGCCTGCCAGGCCGCGCGGCACAGAGGCTGCCCGCGCGGCACCCCTGCAGTGCCGCGCGCACAGCGCGCGGCCTGCAGGGCTGCGCAGCCCCAAGGCAGCCCGGCGCGCAGCGCGCAAGCGCCCCAGCGCACGGCCTCCGCCCCCCCGATCACGCGCCGCCGAAAACGCGAGCGTGCGACTCGCGCAGCCTCGCCACAACCCGGACGACAAGTCCGCAAGGCTCCGCCCACGGGGAGGAGAAAAGAGAGAAAAGAATAAAATAAAATAAAATAAATCCAACCTCCTCGCGGCACGCCGGTCCTCGCTCGGCTCTCGTCCACGCTCGGAGAAGAAAACGCCCAAGAGTTGCTTCCTTCAAACCCATCCTCTTCTTCTTCTTCTTCCCTTTCCTCTCTTTTTCTCTTTTTCCCTTTTTCTTTCTTTCTTTCTCTTTTCCTTGGCTACAGAGGTGGATGGGAGGGGTTTTTATAAAGCAAAGCTTTAAATAAAATTAATTAACTTAATTAACTTAATTCCAAAAAACCCAACTCCAACTCACTTTTTGCCCTCGGGCCCTCCGCCGCTGCCCGGAACCTCCCGAGCTCCGCTGTAATTCAAAAGTACACGCGCTCACAGCTTTTTCTCTTCAAAAAGCTCAACCGTTGAGTCGGGGTGCTCAAATCAAATACCGGCTCCAAAATTGCCAGTTCCGACTCACTTTTTGCCTCCGGGTCTTCCGCGTCAGTCCGGAACCTCCCGAACCTCGCTGTAAATCAAAAGTACGCGTGTCCACAGCTTTTTCTCCTCAAAAAGCTCGTCCGTTGAGTCGGGGTGCTCAAATCAAATACCGGCTCCAAAATTGCCAGTTCCGACTCACTTTTTGCCTCCGGGTCTTCCGCGTCAGTCCGGAACCTCCCGAACCTCGCTGTAAACTGAAAATACACCTGCTCCAAGTGTTTCCCAATTTTTCTGCAACCCATAGCGGTGTCGGCGCTTCCCGTACCAGTCACCTAACGCGTACAAAGCCCGAAACAAGCAGAGGCTTCCGCGGGGATCCAAATCAACCCGAACTCCTCTGTAAACACAAATGGGACACATCCATGGCAAACTCCTCCGCACCACACCATCCTGCAAGGTCGGTGCGTCGTCCAAATCCCGGTGTTCTACACTCTCCCCCCCTTAAAAGGGTTTCGTCCTCGAAACTCAACTAAATCCACACATAGGAGGGCAAATCAAAAACAAAAGGGGATAGGAGATCCACAAATTGTCCAAGGCTCTCAAGTGGTCACTCACAATCTTCATGCTGACAGCACTGAGCCTTCCCCAAAGGTATGATTCGACTGCAAAATTCTTTGGTTTCACCAACAAGAATCGCATCGGTCAATGAGGATAACGCAGTCCTCGTCCATCACCAAGGAAGGGAAAGCCAAACAAGGCTTGCGGGGTTCAAAAGGACTTCAACCAGCCTGATCACTAATCGAGGATCCACACCTCGCATAACTCAATCTATACATGGCCCTGCGGCTGGTGGTTTTCCTCGATTCGAGATCTCAAAAACCGAAGTTCAAGCCTCCTTAAGGCAAAACCCCTCTGATGCTTCATGGCCACCAAAACTCCTATTCCACAAAACATAAATCACCTCCCTTGACAGGGGAAAACTTTCAACCTCGAGAACCTTCTCTCGATTCTGGCACTCAATTCCCAGGGTTACACAGCTCGCCTAAACAGGGCATACTGAACAAAATGTCCTCGCCGGGATAAAGCAATCATACATCCTTGCAAAATCTATCCAACGGCGTTACCTCGACCCGACTTCCTGAGTGACCAAGCACTTAAGGTTTGAGGATTCAAGAATAATTCCATGACCTCACAATCACGGCAATATCCGGATCAATGCTGGTATCTTCCTCAGCTTTGCCTCTCGCAAGTTACACTGGCCTTGCATAGTCCAAGAGCTTCTGATCTCTGACTTTAACATGGGTCCAGGCCCAGCCCAAACGGTATCTCACCTCGTTGGGTCCTCCGTCACTCATGCGGCTGAATCACAAGGCCTAACCACAAAATTTTCGATGCCCAAGTGCAACTCTCAAAGCTAGGCAACCAACTTCTTCCTCCATAGAAGTTGTAGCACCATCCTCAAGAGCCCCTCAAGCTCCAAGTCGCCTCGGAGATAAGCAAAAACCCACGACGGTAACACCACCAACCCGTCCAGTGAAACAGGGAAAAACACAGTTCTCAAATCAGTAGGGCATTAGTCAATCTACTTGACCACGCAAACCGCTCAAACTGCCCTACTGGTTCCGGATCAGTATCCAGGCACAGCCCTTGGCTGTAAGGTTCCATAAAGATATCAATCACTCGAAGGCATCTGCCCAAGCACAAGGTGAGACTAATCAAGTTCGAACCTTACAAGACTCACACGGTTGTGTACCCACAACGTGACATCACCACTGTGTAACAACTGCCTGGAACCTCACTGTCGTATCCCCACGACGAGGTACTAGGTCTCACAGACCTCTCGATCCGCCAAATCTCACAACTGCGCTCACAGCTCTCTCTGTCTCACGGTTGATACTCCACGAGGTGCTGTCGAAGTTGGCGCGGTTCCCGAACCACGTCAATCACTGTCTCGATCTCAGTCCCAATCTAGTAAGCACCTGGTAACTCGGCCAGGGGCATCAACCACCTGGTAACTCGGCCAGGGGCAGGTAACCTCCTGGTAACTCAGCCAGGGCATCAAATATCACATCACATGCTATAAAAAAATACCCTCCTCCTGACCAGGTCCACGGAGGGTCAATGTCCTCTCTCTCGACAATCCATGATAGCATAAATTGGGACGGCCGATTCCTATCCAACCTCATATCAACACCTCTGCACTGATGTAGGACTAACATCTCGATGATCAATCCAAGGTCCTAGTCGCACTGGCAGGACAGGCAGCACTCATCCACGTGCTTCACGTGATATGAAAACTGATCCAAAAGTGCACAACCGTCAGTCCTGACACTGGCCCACACGAAGGTACCCCTGCTCTACCGAAACGCACAAGCGGCGCTGGCATTAAGCAAGCTCCAACTCCGACGACCACACCAGGTGAGACGCGATCCACAACCCTGACGAAGAACGCGGCCCTGCAGAAGGGAAACTCACATCCTGGCACTGCTGCTGAAGCGAGCACTGTCGAGAACTTCCTGGTCTCTGTCTCCTCTGAGACCCCTGATCCAGAGGGTGGAATCACGGCAACCTCGAATCACGCGACTATCGCAAAATCGGCGATGCCGGAGCTCTCTCTCCGAAGCGGGTCCCCCGCTCACCGTCTCCCTCGGACGGGATCACTGATCCTCGGTCAATCCATCGAGCATGCACCCTCACTGCATCCAAGGTCGGCACTCGCCGAAAATGCACGAAGAGGTAGGCATCTCGATGCAGCTCCCACTCGAACACAACCAACCTCTAAGCCTCATCCTGGGCGTCCAGGGGTACATCGCTCAACCGTCACAGAAACTCACCCCAGAACATCAACTGCGCTCCCGATGGTCCAACAAGACGAATCCGACGCCACCAGCTCTCTTGGCGTCCGTATGCAAAGGTGCATAACCAAGCGCCCTGATGCTTATCCTGGATGAACAAATCCTCGAACAAATCTTCCATAACAACGTTCCAGTTCTCGGCCTCTCACGGCTCCAACTCAGTCCCGAAATCTACAAGGGATGGAACTGGATGCGGTACACAACCTAACAGCAACCTCTCGCTGCTTCCGCACCATCAATGGTGCGATCAGGAACAGAAATCGCCAAAGTCACGGCCGGAGGTACTACTGACGATACTCCGGGAGATCTCTCGGTCCAAGCATGTGCATCATACGCTCCATGCTCTCCTCCTGGCGCCGTATCGCCTCAAGTACCAGGACTGCTTGGGCCTGGATCTC
Organism: Tillandsia leiboldiana; assembly: GCA_029204045.2. NCBI lineage: Eukaryota > Viridiplantae > Streptophyta > Magnoliopsida > Poales > Bromeliaceae > Tillandsia > Tillandsia leiboldiana. The sequence continues at coordinate 16,972 of JAQNDB010000177.1, read as the reverse complement.
TCAAGCCTCTCTCGGCTCTATCCATTTAGCTTTCCGCTACGAGCCCCTCATCCCAGGTCAAACACGCCCTTGCCGTTGCACGACGTCTCTGAAGCATCCAAAAACCACTGCAACAGAAAAACATTAGGACCAAGACTTTCCCGACCCAAACAAACGAAAGCCTAAACATGTTAACCTTTCTAAAGCATTATGCTGTCTGCAGCCAACACAATCACCTTTAGAGAAATAACATGCGAGGTCACTCACCCCAATCCTCAGGGGGAGGTACACCCTCAGACAAGACTCTCGCTAAGGTCACGACTCACACGACAGTCTTCCCACTGTCCAACCAAAAGCCTAGGGTCTCTAAGTCCCCAACGACCTATATTCCTAGGCTCTGATACCACCTAATCTGTCACGCCCCGGGGTCGAACTGCGACCCGGGCTCGCCAACAGATCCGCCGTCTGTACGGAAACTGCCGTACAGACGAAGCGTCTAACCTGCAAAAGAGATCTATAGCTAACAAGTATCAGAGCTGAAAGGAAGCTGAAACACCAAGCGGTGAAAAGTCCAAGTACACCAGTCCACTAGCACCCAAAACATAAGTACAAAAGTGGAAACTAAAAAGTACAAGTGACACTAACACCGACACCACCGACTCGGGTAGGAGCTAGTCAGCCACGCCCTTACCTCGGTCAGAAAGCTCCGAACGAGCCAAACCTGGAACGGTCGCCTCAGGAACACCTGTCATCACAGCGGTTGTGAGATCTACTGCAACAGTCAGATCTCAGTGGGTACCAAAGCTAAACCCACGGTACACCCACTCAGTCTGCTGGAGACAAAAAAACACAGATAGATAGATAGATAGATAGATAGATAGAAAGATAGATAGATAACTGGAAATGAATCTATCGCTACATGTCTCAATGCAATGCTGGAAGTAAGTTCTCAGTCTCTCTCACGGGAGGCCTGGAAACTACGAACGTCTGCGCCCCCTACAGCCCTTATCAAACAAGAACATGCTGTAGGCTTAGGCGCCCATAGTTTCCGCCCCCGCACTGGGACTGCTAGAACTCTACAAGACACTAGAAGGCCACCTCAATCCCTTCTAGTAACCACCTGGTGACTCGGCCAGGGCATAACTATCTATCTGGTAACTCAGCCAGTGATATCTACACATCTGGTAACTCAGCCAGTGATTTATACCCATCTGGTAACTCTGCCAGTGGTATCTACTCATCTGGTAACTCAGCCAGTGATTTATACCCATCTCGTAACTCCGCCAGTGGTATCTACTCATCTGGTAACTCAGCCAGTGATTTATACCCATCTGGTAACTCCGCCAGTGGTATCTACTCATCTGGTAACTCAGCCAGTGATTTCTACTCATCTGGTAACTCAGCCAGTGATTTATACCCATCTGGTAACTCCGCCAGTGGTATCTACTCATCTGGTAACTCAGCCAGTGATTTACACCCATCTGGTAGCTCTGCCAGTGGTATCTACTCATCTGGTAACTCAGCCAGTGATTTATACCCATCTGGTAACTCTGCCAGTACAACTCGTATACTCTAACGATGCGACTAACACTCATGTCCAAGTCGGAAACGACAACCCTCGACTTGCACGACTGTTCCGCAAATACCTGATAGTAAGGATACGATACCTTTGCATTCGGAAGCGTAAAGGGCATTCCGTAGTTCATTGGGAGAAACCAACCCACCTGCGATCAATCCGCGAAAACCGTGCGCCATACGGAGGTCCCTACGCGATCCCGCAGCTCCACGCGGCAAAACACGCACCACCGGCCACGTGAGAAGCTAACACAATGCCACAACTGCGAGACAAGAAGAGGGACCGGAATCAGAAAACATGCGGCTACAACCGCGCTCACAAAGGCGAGGAAAAACCCATCCGGCGACGAGAAACGCCGCGCGTTGCGCGGAAAACCCATCGCGCACTCACGCCGCGGCGCGTCGCCGAGTCGCAGCCTGCGCGGCCAAAGCGGCGCAGCTGCACGGTCCCCAAAAACCCAGCCGCGCGGCGCTGACCCAGCCGCCCGCGCGGCGCCCAGCAAGCCCGTGCGGCACAGGGCCGCCCGCGCGGGGCCCCTGCAGGGCCGCGCGCCCACGGGCGCGGCCTGCAGGCCCGCGCGGCACCAGGCCGCCCACGCGGGGCCCCTGCAGGGCCGCGCGCCCACGGGCGCGGCCTGCAGGCCCGCGCGGCACAGGGCCGCCCGCGCGGGGCCCCTGCAGGGCCGCGCGCCCCCGGGCGCGGCCTGCAGGCCCGCGCGGCACAGGGCCACCCGCGCGGGGCCCCTGCAGGGCCGCGCGCCCCCGGGCGCGGCCTGCAGGCCCGCGCGGCACAGGGCCGCCCGCGCGGGGCCCCTGCAGGGCCGCGGGCCGCGCCCGCGCGGGGCCCCTGCAGGGCCGCGCGCCCACGGGCGCGGCCCGCAGGCCCGCGCGGCACAGGGCCGCCCGCGCGGGGCCCCTGCAGGGCCGCGCGCCCACGGGCGCGGCCCGCAGGCCCGCGCGGCACAGGGCCGCCCGCGCGGGGCCCTTGCAGGGCCGCACGCCCACGGGCGCGGCCCGCAGGCCCGCGCGGCACAGGGCCACCGGCGCGGGGCCCCTGCAGGGCCGCGCGCCCACGGGCGCGGCCCGCAGGCCCGCGCGGCACAGGACCGCCCGCGCGGGGCCCCTGCAGGGCCGCGCGCCCACGGGCGCGGCCCGCAGGCCCGCGCGGCACAGGGCCGCCCGCGCGGGGCCCCTGCAGGGCCGCGCGCCCACGGGCGCGGCCCGCAGGCCCGCGCGGCACAGGGCCGCCCGCGCGGGGCCCCTGCAGGGCCGCGCGCCCACGGGCGCGGCCCGCAGGCCCGCGCGGCACCTTGCAGTGCCGCGCGCACAGCGCGCGGCCTGCAGGGCCGCGCAGCCCCAAGGCAGCCCGGCGCGCAGCGCGCAAGCGCCCCAGCGCACGGCCTCGCCCCCCCCGATCACGCGCCGCCGAAAACGCGAGCGCGCGACTCGCGCAGCCTCGCCACAACCCGGACGACAAGTCCGCAAGGCTCCGCCCACGGGGAGGAGAAAAGAGAGAAAAGAATAAAATAAAATAAAATAAATCCAACCTCCTCGCGGCACGCCGGTCCTCGCTCGGCTCTCGTCCACGCTCGGAGAAGAAAACGCCCAAGAGTTGCTTCCTTCAAACCCATCCTCTTCTTCTTCTTCTTCCCTTTCCTCTCTTTTTCTCTTTTTCCCTTTTTCTTTCTTTCTTTCTCTTTTCCTTGGCTACAGAGGTGGAGGGGAGGGGTTTTTATAAAGCAAAGCTTTAAATAAAATTAATTAACTTAATTAACTTAATTCCAAAAAACCCAACTCCAACTCACTTTTTGCCCTCGGGCCCTCCGCCGCTGCCCGGAACCTCCCGAGCTCCGCTGTAATTCAAAAGTACACGCGCTCACAGCTTTTTCTCTTCAAAAAGCTCAACCGTTGAGTCGGGGTGCTCAAATCAAATACCGGCTCCAAAATTGCCAGTTCCGACTCACTTTTGCCTCCGGGTCTTCCGCGTCAGTCCGGAACCTCCCGAACCTCGCTGTAAATCAAAAGTACGCGTGTCCACAACTTTTTCTCCTCAAAAAGCTCGTCCGTTGAGTCGGGGTGCTCAAATCAAATACCGGCTCCAAAATTGCCAGTTCCGACTCACTTTTTGCCTCCGGGTCTTCCGCGTCAGTCCGGAACCTCCCGAACCTCGCTGTAAACTGAAAATACACCTGCTCCAAGTGTTTCCCAATTTTTCTGCAACCCATAGCGGTGTCGGGGCTTCCCGTACCAGTCACCTAACGCGTACAAAGCCCGAAACAAGCAGAGGCTTCCGCGGGGATCCAAATCAACCCGAACTCCTCTGTAAACACAAATGGGACACATCCATGGCAAACTCCTCCGCACCACACCATCCTGCAAGGTCGGTGCGTCGTCCAAATCCCGGTGTTCTACAGATCACCCTCGATCAAGAACGAGAATAAAACATGGATCAAAACCCGACGAAAATCCGCGATCGATGTACTAATTAATACGACCTTACGAGAACACGGAAAACCCCCGATTAATTCTACAAAAAGATTAACGACCACTAACCTGTAATGGTAGGGCTTCTGAGAGAAAGGGTAAAGTAGGAGGAGATAGGGAAGTGGAGTGAAGAGAGAGAGAAACAGGAAAGTAGGCGACAGGGATCTGGGAAGCAGCTAGATGAGGCGGCGGAGTGGATCATCGCGTGTCGGGCGATTGGGAGATCTCACAGCCCATTTGATCATGAATGGGTGGATCGCAAGCGGGCTATAGCAGCTCTAGCAATTAGCCCATTATCCAACAAAAAGGCCCAGGGGCCCACAACCACGAAATGAAGACCACCCCAGTTCTTGTTAAGTATTGCCAACAGGTCCATAAACAGTAGGAGTATAAATAGCTAAATCACACTTGTAATAAACATGAGAAATATAATACAATTCTACTCTCTTCCTCTATCTTCTTCTCTCTTCTTCTCTCTTCCTCTCTCCTCCTCCCCCGATTCCTTTCCCTTCATCTCCTTTGAGCAATCCCTCACGAGGCTGGAATTGGAGCGCCAATTCCCATCACTTCCCTGAACGGCCCCTCAGCCCAGCATCAACGAAGCCGTCCAAGGATCAGGAGTGGTTGGCCATCATTCCTCAAGATCCTCTGCTCGAACAGAGCCCCCATCGGTTGCTAAGGTAAGGTTTCGCGCCCCCGATTATTACCATAGCCTTACCGTAGGAGGATCCGCGAGTGTCAAGAGGTCAGACCCATTACAATTTTGGTATCGGAGCAGCCTCGGTCCTAGGGACTTGCGCAGTGAGTCGCATTTCCGATTCCGATTTCCCGCGAAATTGTGAGTTGGGCCGCGAAGCAGCTACCCGCGCTGCGAGAATCAGCATTGCTGAACCTTGACAAAGGGAAGCCACTGCTTAACCGAGAGGACTCAGATAACATCCGTGGGAGTATTGCCACCCCCTGTTCGATTGCGGGCTTTTGGTAATTTCTGCATGTTCCCAACAAGATTGGGTCAGTAAGAGGAAACAGATTCAAATATATTAGCAAAACTATGGCCGACGGAACCAGGTTGAAGGTACTTGATGACCATGTCCGCGCACTGGAGCAACAGTTTCAAGAATTGGCCGCGGGGCATGATCGTAGGTTCGAGGCAATTGGCGGGCGGATTGAAGCCATCCGCACCGAGGGACAAGCCCACTATGATGCCTTGTACAGAGAGACTGCAAACACCTCGAAGAAATTAGAGCAAATCATGGAGCTATTGGTAAACTCACCCCAACAATTGTCAATGCAAGGAGCCTCATCGTCAGGGCACACCGAGGAGAAGGGCTTACTCCCTACCCCACCAAATCTGATTGCCAGGGAGGACAGCAGTGTGCAAGGGTTGCAGGGAAGACCCAGTACACACCTACCATTTCCAAGGTTGGACTTCCCTGTGTTCACAGGCAAGCAACCAAGAAATTGGGTTAGGAGATGTGAGAGATACTTTGATATATATGGCATCAAGGAGCAGCAAAAGTTGGAGATAGTGGCATTGCATCTGGAAGCAAAGGCAGACATGTGGTTCCAAGGATACATGGCCGAGCACGAGGCTGTGGACTGGAGGAACTTTACCGAGGAGTTATGCAAGCGGTTCGATAGCCAGGGCCTCAATGATGTGGTGGAAGAGTTCAACAAACTTACACAGCATGGCTCTGTGGAGGAGTATCAGGAGCAATTCGAGGACCTGCGAGCTAGATTATTGACCACCAAGTCGCAATTTACTCAAGAGTATTTTCTATCCAGTTTCCTGAGCGGGCTCAAAGAAGAGATTAGAAAAGCAGTTAAGATGCTACAGCCCAAAACACTGCTCCAAGCATATGCACAAGCTAAACTACAAGAGCAAAATATAGCTGCTGTGATGAAGAGGGGGAAGCTGTTCTTTAGAAATCAAGGGATCAGTCACACTCCCAGCAATTATAGGGGAACAAACCCAGCAACAACAGTCAGACCAACTGAGGCTACCAAGAGTCCATTCCGGCCAACTGGGGAGAGGACATATCCCAACAGGCAACTAATTGAGCAAAGGAGAGCTGCAGGACTTTGTTTCAGGTGTGGGGACAAATACCACCCAGGCCACCAATGCAAACCCCAGGCCGTGAACATGCTACAAGCCTCCCATGAGATTACTGAAGTATTTGATGAGGACAACCTGCAAGAAGAAGAAGAAGAAACAGGCAATAATAGTGAAGAAGAAGGAGAGACTGGGCTATCAGTTCATGCCCTGAGTGCAGAGAATGCCCAAGATACCATTAAGATTCAGGGAGAAGCTAAGGAGAAGGTACTATCCATACTTATAGACACCGGGAGCACCCACAGCTTCATAGACCTCAGGATGGCCAAGACTGCCAAGGCCCACATCTCAACAACCACCCCTCTGTTAGTAACTGTTGCGAATGGCCAGAAAGTGTTGAGCAAGCTGAAGTGCTCAAACTTCACTTGGGATATGCAAGGAGAGAGGTACACTGCAGATCTGAGGGTCATCAGACTGGAGGGGAGCAGCATGATACTAGGGATTGACTGGCTTAAGGCACATGGCCCAGTGACTTTTGACTACAACAACAACACTGTCACCATATCTAAGGGGGAAAAGAAGATACCACTTCAAGGCATGTCAGATGCGGCCAAGTTGAGGCACATCACAGCCAAACAGCTGCAGGAGGAGCTTGCTGAGGGGAGTTGCTGTGCTGTAGCACAATGGGTAACTGAAGAAGTGAGCCAAGAGGAGAAGGTGCCTGAGATGATACAACAAGTGTTGCAAAAATATACTGGAATCTTTCAAGAACCAGTGGGGTTACCCCCTGTGAGGGCTCAAGATCACCGGATACCGCTACTTCCAAACTCTCAACCTGTGAGCGTGCGGCCCTACCGATACACTTACGAGCAGAAGAATGAAATAGAGAGGTTGATTGGGGAGATGCTGCAAGCAGGGGTGATCCAACCAAGCCACAGCCCCTATGCATCGCCGGTCCTCCTCGTAAAGAAGAAAGACGGGAGTTGGCGATTTTGCGTTGACTACAGGCAATTAAACCAACTCACGGTCAAGGATAAGTATCCAATCCCGATCATCGACGATCTCTTGGACGAATTGGGAGGATCAAGATATTTCTCCAAAATCGATTTGCGATCAGGATACCACCAAATCCGAATGTACCCGGACGACATTCCAAAGACGACTTTCAGAGCTCATATAGGGCATTATGAGTTCCGGGTGATGCCGTTCGGGCTAACAAACGCACCGGCGACATTCCAAGCCATAATGAATGAGGTATTCTCCCCACTTCTCCGAAAGTATGTGTTGGTATTTTTTGATGATATTTTAGTCTATAGCAAGACATTAGAGGCTCATGCAGCCCATCTGGGGTGCGTATTGGAGTTACTAAAGGCTAATGAGCTCTACGCCAAGCGGACTAAATGCTTTTTTGGGCAAAGACAAGTGGATTACTTGGGCTATGTCATAACTGACCAGGGAGTGTCCACAGACCCAAGTAAAGTAGAGGCCATGGTGCAATGGCCTACTCCTAAAACTGTTAAAGGTGTGAGAGGCTTCTTGGGGCTTACCGGGTACTACCGAAGATTTGTGAAAGGCTATGGGGCAATAAGCAAGCCCCTCACAGATTTACTCAAGAAGGGCAATTTTCAGTGGAGTGACGCAGCAACCAAGGCTTTTGAGGGGCTGAAGAAGGCAATGACTGAAGCTCCCGTGCTCTCCATGCCGGATTACTCAAAACCGTTTGTCATCGAGGCAGATGCAAGTGGCCAGGGCATCGGGGCAGTCTTATCTCAGGAAGGGAGGCCCATTGCCTACCTTAGTAAGGCAATAGGGAAGAAGAATTTGGGGCTCTCGACGTATGAAAAGGAATTCCTCGCAATATTAATGGCCGTGTCGCAATGGCGACACTATCTCGGCACTCGACGGTTCGTGATTAAGACCAACCACGAGAGCTTGAAGTATCTCTTGGAGCAACGGATAACCACGGCCATTCAGCAAAAAGGAATGATAAGGCTCATGGGGTTGGACTACAGTATCAGCTACAAGAAGGGTAAGGAAAACAAGGCAGCCGATGCCCTGTCAAGGAGGGGATTTGAAGATGGCACTCTCCAAGCCATCACTACTGTGGTGCCTGAATGGGTAGAGGAAGTGACCAAGAGCTATGAAAATGATGAAGTGTGCAAGAAACTTATCACAAGTCTTACCTTACAGCCCAAGAGCACTGGACCTTACAACTACAGCCAGGGGCTAATTAAGTATAAGGGTCGGCTCTACATTGGATCTGGGGGAGAGCTAAGGAAAAAGATTTTGATTCAGATGCATGCCTCCCCCCTGGGGGACACTCGGGGCAGCAACATACTTACCAAAGGATCAAGCAAGCATTCTTTTGGCCGGGGCTGAAAACAGAAGTGAAGCAGATGGTAAGAATCTGTGCGGTGTGCATCACTAACAAGACAGACCACACCCCCTATGCAGGGCTACTCCAGCCCCTGCCCATTCCAACACAGATTTGGAAGGAGATAAGCATGGATTTCATCGAGGGGCTCCCCAAATCCGAGGGCAAAGACTCCATCTTGGTAGTTATAGATCGCCTCACCAAGTATAGTCATTTCATCGCACTCACTCACCCCTATACTGCCGCTGAAGTAGCTCGCGCCTTTTTCGACACTGTCTATAGGCTACACGGATTACCCGAGGTGATAGTTACTGACCGGGATCGGGTGTTCACCAGCCAATTCTGGCAGGGGTTGTTCCAACTCATGGGAACCAAGCTGCACATGAGTTCCGCGTACCATCCACAGACAGACGGGCAAACAGAGAGACTCAACAAGTGTTTAGAGACTTACCTCAGGTGCGTATGCTTCCAGCACCCCCACAAGTGGCATCGGTGGCTTACGCACGCCGAGTGGTGGTATAATACGAACTTCCACACGTCCCTAGGAACTACCCCTTACCAGGCACTCTATGGTCAACCCCCACCGAACCATCTGGTGGCTCATTTGGGGGTGGGTACTTCGAAGAGTCTACAGGAATGGGGTCAAGAAAGAGAAAGGCTAACCAGAGAGCTGAGGCACCAGCTCCAGGAGGCGCAACTCAGGATGAAGCAATTCGCCGACAAGCGCAGAGTGGATCGGGAGTTTAAAGTTGGCGACTTCGTTTACCTCAAGCTACAGCCATACCGTCAGCTTACGGTTGCCGTGAGGAAGAACATAAAGCTCTCCGCGAGGTACTTCGGACCCTTCGAGGTGATAGAGAGGGTTGGGGATGTTGCCTATCGCCTCAGGCTGCCGGAAGGATCCAAGATCCACCCTGTTTTTCACATCTCGCTGCTCAAACGAAGCCCTGCCGAAGGGGGGGCAGTGACACCCACCGAACCCTTAGTCGGAGAAGGAGGGCGGCTGCTCGCGGAGCCTGAGCGAGTGCTGGATCGGAGGATGGTTCCCCGCGGCAACCGGGCGACGACTCAGGTGCTAGTGAAATGGAGCAACCTACCAGAGGAATCGGCCACGTGGGAAGACTACTGGTTCCTCAAGTCCCAATTTCCGGCATTCGATCCTTGAGGACAAGGATCCTCCGAAGAGGGAGGGGTTGTAATGGTAGGGCTTCTGAGAGAAAGGGTAAAGTAGGAGGAGATAGGGAAGTGGAGTGATGAGAGAGAGAAACAGGAAAGTAGGCGACAGGGATCTGGGAAGCAGCTAGATGAGGCGGCGGAGTGGATCATCGCGTGTCGGGCGATTGGGAGATCTCACAGCCCATTTGATCATGAATGGGTGGATCGCAAGCGGGCTATAGCAGCTCTAGCAATTAGCCCATTATCCAACAAAAAGGCCCAGGGGCCCACAACCACGAAATGAAGACTACCCCAGTTCTTGTTAAGTATTGCCAACAGGTCCATAAACAGTAGGAGTATAAATAGCTAAATCACACTTGTAATAAACATGAGAAATATAATACAATTCTACTCTCTTCCTCTATCTTCTTCTCTCTTCTTCTCTCTTCCTCTCTCCTCCTCCCCCGATTCCTTTCCCTTCATCTCCTTTGAGCAATCCCTCACGAGGCTGGAATTGGAGCGCCAATTCCCATCACTTCCCTGAACGGCCCCTCAGCCTAGCATCAACGAAGCCGTCCAAGGATCAGGAGTGGTTGGCCATCATTCCTCAAGATCCTCTGCTCGAACAGAGCCCCCATCGGTTGCTAAGGTAAGGTTCCGCGCCCCCGATTATTACCATAGCCTTACCGTAGGAGGATCCGCGAGTGTCGAGAGGTCAGACCCATTACATAACCTCAATCTATCGGAATTAAAGAACCGATCTTGTTTCCTTTCGGCGTTGGAGACCCGGATCCGCTCCCCGTAGACGATGGCGTCTCGTTCTCCGATCTCCGGCACGTGAATCAGGGCGATCGGGTTCCTCCGCTTCCTCCTTCTTTTCCTCTTTTCTCCTCCGGTTAGGGTTCCGTCTTTTCTTTTCTTTTTCTCTTCTCACTGATTAGGGTTTTTATTTCTTTCTTTTCTTTTCTTTTCTTTAATCGGGATTCCTTATATAGTCGCACTTTATCTCTAATTAATTTCTCTTTAATTCGTACGTAAGAGAATTATTATTTTCCGTATGGGATAATTAATTAAGTAATTAATTATCCCTACGAGATAACCCACCTTATCTCTAACGGGTGCAAGATATTTTGCACGGATTCCGATGCACGACTAATCACCGTATCACTTTGAATCCCGTTCCGGGGGATCCCGATATCGGATTTCAGATCCGATCGCACCGTCGGCTTTCTTTTTCCGCGCTCTATCGCAGAAAAATACTAGCACCCCACAATGGCCAACTTTTAAGAATTGAATAATTTTATTTCACTTAAAGGCTTAAATGACTACACGTAAGTCAAAAATACCCCGAAAGGCCGGATCACTACAGGACCGGCCAATCACAGGCCGCCACGTTTGGACTAAAACAAGCAAATAGCCGTTTTCAAGCGTTTTTCCATGCTGAATCCATTTCCAACCTCTGTTTGGACTAAAACTGTAATAGCCGCGGGTTTTCGAACCGCTTTTAGGCAAAGGGGTCCGGGGGTTTGATTTTCTTTTGTCATTCTGGGCAGGCCGTCGGGGGCTCGCGGGCATTTTTTTTGAGAATAAAGCTCGCGAAGCGGAGGCCGGCGGCGCGATCGGATCGGATTTCCGACCCCGGAAGCTCCCGGAATAAATTTTCGAAGTTGCTGCGGTTCGGGTGTCCGGCACGTCCCTTTTGAGGTAAACCAGACCCGGATTTAACGATATTTTTTGATTCAAGCTAGTTAATTCTTTCGCACCGGCTCAGTCTAATTTTCTGTAAATTTTCGGGATCCGACATAAATTAATTTAATTTATTTCGTTCTATCTATCCGGGTTAATTTGGGGCTAGGTTAGCATTTGGAGTTGGACGCGGGTTGGGCTCGATCGTACCAAAACAGCTAATTAATTGGGGGTTTGAGAGGTGAGGGTTGGGAACCCCTTCTCAGTCTGCTACCCTTTGGCACGCACGACCCGAGCGAAGACGGTCGAGGAGAGGGGAGAACGCCGCATCCCCACCACCACCACACCGGACCTACGAGAACGGACGATCCCCTCTTCCCAAACCTTCGTCGTCCTCATCAAGGTGAGACGGGAATTTAGTTTCTTTTTCCTCGTGTTGAGTTCTTGATCATCTTGACCGGAAGGGGGTGAGGCACAGGCGGCGGATTTCCCGGAATCCGCCGCACGTGCGAAGAAACCCCCCCCCATCCGGCGCCCTCATGCGACCCGCACGGGCCAGGCGGCGCCCAGCCCCCCCCCGCGTGCGGGATGACCCGCACGGGGCCGGGCGCACGCCCAGCCGCGTGCGGGATGACCCGCACGGGGCCGGGCGGCGCCCAGCCCCCGCGTGCGGGATGGCCCGCACGGGGCCGGGGCGCACGCCCAGCCGCGTGCGGGGGTGACCCGCACGGGGCTGGGCGACGCCCAGACCCGCGTGCGGGTGACCCGCACGGGGCCGGTCGGCACGCCCAGCCCGCGTGCGGGGTAGGCCGCAGGGCTGGGCGGCGCCCAGCCCCGCGTGCGGGGTGACCCGCACGGGGCCGGACGCGCGCTCAACCCCACGTGTGGGTTGCCCGTACGGAGCTGAGCACGCGCACGGCCCGCGTGCGGACGGGGAGCCGCGAACCCGACAGCGGTTCGCCCGCATCTCGTCTTCATCCGCGTCTGAGCGTCGCTTTTCTCCTCGCGGCAGGTGTGCGAAGGAGCCGAGCGGGAGTACCAGGACGCGAGGGAGCGGAGCGTTGACGCCTACTAGCGACAGGTGGGTTTGAGTGTGATATTTGGCATCGAACCACATTGATTGTTTTAATTTAAATATTATATGTTACCGTTCACTTCAGTAATCATATTCTAGATGCTACGGATTATTGCTACACATCGATAGTTACGTGGTCTCGTGTTTTGATGCTTCAGCTACCGTCTTTCCTTCGACTATGCTAATAGTAGGGCACATGAGTTTACACGCCTCTTACCTTATTCTGATTCATGCATCAGGGTTACTGCTTTACTATTTCATATACATTGCGATTACTGCATTACTATTGCTCATATATTGTGGTTACTGTGCTCGAGGCTGCGAACACGTGCACCCGCGGTTTGGCCACCGTGAGGGGTGCACTTTTCCCGGGAAAAGAGGTCGTAGGACCCGTGTATACCCACGAGGTGACGTAGTGGGGCCCCTTATTAGCTGTGGGGTTGAGGCGCCGAGGTGCGGCGGAGCGACCCGCCGGTTTAGTTGTCGGCCGCGCGGTCGCGGTGCTGCAGGTACGGTATGGGCCGTCGGTAGTGGACCGACGCGGCAGAGTATTACAGGATGCAGATATAAGGTTACCATTTTCCACCCCCCCAAAAGGGTGGTTGCTCCGGTTGTCGCCACGGTTTGTTTTATTATTCCCCCCTGCACGGCATATTATTAGTCCCTGGAACTTCCCACTTCGGACAGGGCCCATGCGAGGGGAGAGGTAGGTGGCGGTGAGGACTGGGGCGGTACACAGCGGGACCGTTGGAGACCCCTGAACTTTATACTTTCCTTTTCTTTTCAGCTTTCTATTTATATTGTGGGCATTGTGTGAGGTTCCCGATACCCTTGTGGGGTCGACGTAGATGTCGGTATTTGATTATCTGTTTATGCACTACCTTTCCTTTATTTCCTACTGGCCATTTGAAAAGCGAAACAAAAACAAAGAAAGATTGCGAAAAACCGTTTTCAAAGTCTAAGTGTCGTGTGGGCACTGATTTCCAAAACCTTGTGGATTTATGGATTGCGAAATGAGCTTTCAAAACTTGGGTGTCGTGTGGGCACCGTTTTCAAAACCCTGGGGTTTATGCTGATTTCGAAAACTCGTTTTCAAAACTTAAGTGCCGCGTGGGCACTCTTAAAAACCGTGGATTTATCCTTTCAAGTTGAAGTGGCCATGCGCTTAAATATTAGAATACTGGTTGTATGTAATTGAATGTTGTGATTGAATGGTTATGTTTGCTTGGGAGATGTATGTTCAACCACACGCCGTGCACGTACAGGGGAGACTCTGTCCGTTGCAGAGAGATCCTGTATGTGCGGCGGGTCTGGCACGCACCGGGGAAGAAAGAGACCTTTCAAAAAAAAAAAAAAAATGCCGTTTCCGCTAAACAAAACCCCGGGGCGTGACAGCTTAAGATGGTACAGAGACTTCATTCAATCACAACAGCTAGTGCCGACATCCGTGGGAATGCCTCACATACCTACGAATAAATGAAATGGGTGGGGCATAGGATTTTAGAACGTGAGTGAACGGGGGGCGGGAGTTTGAATCTTTCCTCGCACAAAAGGGTACACTGGTTGTAGTTACTGTCTAATTTTGACCTTCTTGTGAGTGACAGATATGGCCCGTACAAGGTCATCGGCGGGGGACGCCGAGGCGGATGCGACAACGTCGACGGGCCGCGGAGAACCAACTCCTGCGGCAACAATTGGCGGGAAATGGCGGGCAATTGGCTACCCTCACCGATCACGTACGCCAGATGACGCAGCAGCAGGCCGCACCTGTGACGGCCGCCCCGGTCCCTCCCGCCGGGGCCGACAGCACCCGGCCGCGGCACCGCGACAGCACCACCACCTAGCGGCGACTACGGGGCCGGCGCCAGGGACAACTAGCCGGGTTATTCTGGAGGAAACGGTGGTCACGCCTACCCCTATCGCGGCTGCCGCCGCCACGAGTGGAGGGGGGGGTTGTGATGACCGAACGGGATCGAGTGCGGGCCAACTTGAAGGACTTTAAGAAGCACGACCCGCCCACGTTCGAAGGGGACACGACAGATCCGTGGGTCGTGGAGACTGGGTGGGTCAATGGAGAAACTCTTTGAAGACTTACTTATGGAGGATCACGAGCGGTTCCCCTAGCCGTCCATTGCTTGGAAGGGAAATGCCCGCTTGTGGTGGAAGACGATACGCCCCGATCCTGCTAAGGGTACCGCTCTTCCGTCCTGGACAACTTTCAAGAAGGAGCTGTTCGAGGCCTTCTCACCAGCCAGCGTCAAGAAAAAGTTGGAGGATGACCTAAACCACATTCAACAAGGGGGACCGGACGTCATGGAATATCAACGGGAATTCGTACTCCGACTAGTAATTGCGTCTCCGTTCGTCGCACGGACGAGGCTCACAAGGCACAACTCTTCGTCGATGGCCTGCGAAGCGACATCCTTCGAGGTGGTGAACGGCAGCTGGGCCTTCATACCTTTCAGGACTTACTTGCGTGGTCGACCAAGGCCCCACGGGGGAGAGGCGGGGGGGTTTCGCTGGACCCTTGCAAGAAAGGGAGAACGCGGCGCGGCTAAGGGATCAGAAGCGACACCAGCAAGGCTGGGGGGAGGGTTCTTCCGCGGAGCCGACCCCCCAAAAGATGGAGACCGCCGACAGGGACCCCCTCCGGGGCGGCCAACAGGAGGGCCGAGGCCGTGAACCTAGGCCGTTGTGTCCATATGCGGGGGAGGACACCTGACGGGCTGAGAGTGCCCCCAAAGAGACGACCATAGTTTCAGGTGCGGCAACCGGGGCACTGTCCACCCAAATGCCCCTTAGGCGGGGGATCGGCGCCCATGGGAGCACCTACGCCCAGGCCACAGCACTGTCGGGGCGGGGGAAAAGCTCCTATGGCGTCGGCTTCCAGACCCCCCGACCACGGGGCTGAGGAGGACCGGCAACCACAACAGCCGGCGGGGAGGGTTTTCTCATGACCCGCCAAGGGACTGATCCACCGGAGGACGCTCTTGCAGGTAACTACTTCCGTTTGAATTCCCGTGCTAGAACTCTTTTCGATACCGGAGCAACGCACTCGTTCATTTCTCGTGATTCGTTTTCATGCATAACCTCGAGGAGACACCCACTTCCAAGCCTCCTTGACGGTGCAAACGGCGGGAGGGACTCTGGAGGCGACCAGTTTGTGGGCCGCCTGCCCGATTATGTTGGGACGGTTGGTTGCCCTTGGGACTTGGCGGTATCCCTTTGAAGGAGTACGACGTGGTGTTGGGCATGGCTGGCCACCAGGTACCAGGCACTCATGATTGCGACAAGCGACAACTGCGGCTGCAAGAACCGGGCTTCCCCGAACATGTGTACATAATGGGCAAGAAGCATAAGAGCTCCTTCCGCGGTTATTTCAGCGGCACGGGCCAGAGAAGACTGGTTGAGGGGGGGGTGCGTGGCCTATAATTAGCACCGGTGGATTGGCTACTCGACCCTCGACGACACGCAGATATCCCAGTGGTGAGGGACTATCCTGACGTTTTCCCCGCGGAGTTGCGGGGATGCCTCGGAGAGGGAGGTTGGAGTTCCCTATTATTGAGCTGCTGCCAGGCACGCAGCCTATACGAAGGCCCCTTACCGAATGCCTTCGCGGAGCTGAAGGACGCTTAAGGCACAACTGGAAGATCTCTTGGACAAAGGGTTCATCCGACCGAGAGTGTGTCACCCTGGGGCGGAACCGGTAGCTTGTACGGAAGAAAGATGGAAGCTGCGGCTCTGCATTGACTACAGAGGGATAATAAAAAAAGTACGGTGAAGAATGAAAGTACCCCATACCCAGAATCGACGACCTCTTCGATCAGTTACGGGAGCGACGGTCTTCTCCAAAATTGACCTACAGTCGGGCTATCATCAACTCCGAGTTCGAAATGAAGATATCCCCAAGACGCCTTTCGGACTCGATACGGCCACTACGATTCACGGTGATGCCTTTCGGGTTACCGAACGCCCGCTATTTCATGGACATGATGAACCGGATCTTCAGACCCTTCTTGGATCGGTTCGTGGTAGTCTTCATCGACGACATCCTGATTTACTCCACTAACGACGAGGAGCACGAGGACCATTACGGACGATCTTGCAAACCTCAGAGAGCAGAAGCTGTTCGCTAAACTCAAGAAGTGTGAATTCTGGCTGCGGGAAGTTGGCTTCCAGGGCATGTGATCTCGGCACAGGGGATCGCTGTGGACCCAAAAACCTAATAAAGAGAAGCAGTGGTAGACTGGCGGCCGCGAGTCGTGGGTGACAGAAGTACGAAGTTTTCTAGGGCTGGCAGGATACTACCGGGGTTTCGTTGAGGGTTTCGCAAAGATCGCTACCCCTTTAAAACCGATTGACCAGAAAAAGGCGAGAAGTTCATATGGACGGCCAGTGCCAGGAGAGTTTTGAGGAACTAAAAGAAGAGATTAACGTAAGGACCAATACTGGTGCTGCCGACGCCCGGAAGAGGATTATGAAGTGTACTGCGACGCGCCGTAAAGGACTAGGTCTTGGAGGGTGTTGAGGCAACAGGGGAAGGTGATAGAATACGAGTATCCAGGACAGCTGACGGACTACGAAAGGAACT
>JAQNDB010000176.1:0-119236 GCA_029204045.2 Tillandsia leiboldiana | reverse complement strand
CCCCATGCACCGAACATTCCCCCAAATCAGACTTCGAGCCCGCGATTTCGGGTGGCATCCGTGACTGTCCAAATTCCAACAAGAAATACCTTTTCAAGCGTTTTTTTCCGCGCTGAATCCAATCCACCTCAATTGGCCCAAAACCTTTTCTAAAATCGGCAATGTACAGCCGAAGGCCAATCGCGCTATCAAAATCTCACAGGTCCCTTCTGTGGCAACCCCTTCGATGCACCATGGGCCAGACACACCAACAACCGAGGTGTTCTACACGTGATCACGGAAAGTCGCAAGTGAAAACCAGTACACTACATCCTCCCCTACAAGAAAAAGTTTCGTCCTCGAAACAAAAGTCATACCTCACAGAGCCTCAAACAAGTGGGGTGAGCATCCATCATCGCTGACTCCAACTCCCAGGTAGCCTCGCGCTCGTCATGACTGCTCCAGAGGATCTTCACATAAGGATGGCTCGACTGCGCAACTCCCTAACCTCGCGGTCCAAGATCCTCAACGGCCGCTCAACATAGCTCAGGTCCTCAGCAACTCCAATGGGTTGAAATCGATGACATGGGACGGGTCATGAACATACCTCCTCAGCGTCGATACATGAAACACATGGTGAACACCTGAAAGCCTGGGAGGAAGCGCAAGCCTGTAGGCAACTGGGCCCTAAACGCTCCAACACCTCAAAAGGTCCAATATAACGAGGGCTCAGTTTCCCACGGATACCAAATCTCCGAATCCCCTCGAAGGCGAGACTTTCAGAAAAAAACATGGTCACCCACCTGAAACTCTAAGTCTCGCCGTCGAGTATCAGCATAACTCCTCTGTCGACTCTGGGCGGTCTCTAGGTGTCGTCGTATCAATCTGACCTTTTCCTCTGCCTCTAACAGTAATCAGGACCCAAGTCTTCTTCTCACCCACGTCACTCCAATAAGGGGTGACCGACACTTGCGTCCATACAACGCTTCAAACGGAGCCATCTGAATGCTCGCTTGATAGCTGTTGTTGTACGCAAACTCAACTAATCCAAAGTGTCTAACCATCCTCCTCCAAAGTCCAGAATGCATGCTCTCACATATCCTCGAGGGTCTGAATAGTGCGCTCTGACTGCCCATCGGTCTGTGGGTGGAATGCTGTACTAATCGGAGCTGCGTCCCCAAGCTGTCTGTAAAACTCCTCCAGAAATGCGAGACAAACCTCGGGTCTCTATCTGATACGATGGAAAACGGGTACCCCGTGCAATCTAACCACCTCAGCCAAGTACACCTGCGCCAGTCGCTCCATCGCCAAGTCATCTGAACCGGTAAAAAAGTGAGCGGATTGGTAAGCCTGTCCACGACTACCCAGATAGCATCCGCTCCCGTCTGTGCTCTCGGCAACCCAGTGACAAAAATCCATCGTAACATGTTCCTTTCCATTCAGGGATTGGGAGACTCTGCAACTTGCCAGCAGGTACCATTGCTCAGCCTTTACTTGCTGACAAGTTAACAGTGCGCTACAAATCTCCCAATCTCTTTTCATCCCATTCCACCAAAACTGTGCCTTCGATCCCTATACATCTTAGTCCCCACCAGGGTGGATGGTATAAGGTGTATAGTGGGCCTCCCTCAAGATCTGCTCTCGAATCTCTGCATCATAGGCACGCAAGCTCGTCCCTGTACCGATTACTCTCCCGCAGCATCAACTGAAAAGTCCCCTATCAAACCAGTCTGCATCTGCTCTCGAATCCTCACCAGGTGGGGTCCTCACTCTGTCTCTCCCAATCCTGTCCAACAGAGTGGGCTGCACGACTAGAGACATAAGTCTAGCAGAGACCCCAGGGGACACAACCTCGAGCTCTAACCGCCTCATCTGCTCAAGTAATGGCGCCTGATCGGTGATCCTCAAAGATAACTCTGTACTGCTCTCCTGCTCAGGGCATCAGCAACCACGTTGGCCTTGCCAGGGTGGTATAAAAATGTCTACATCATAATCTTTCAACAATTCCAACCATCCGCTGCTGCCTCAAGTTGAGCTCCTTCTGTGTGAACAGGTATTTCAAGCTCTTGTGGTCGTTGTAAATCTCGCAGTGTTCCCCATACAGGTAGTGGCGCCACAACTTTAGTGCAAAAATCACTGCAGCTAGCTCCAAATCATGGGTAGGGTAATTCTTTTCATAATCTTTCAGTTGCCGAGAGCGTAAGCGATTACCCTACCATCTTGCATCAGCACGCAACCAAGTCCACTGTGCGATGCATCCTATAAATCACGTATCCTTTCCCCATAACAGGGAGGGAAAGGATAGGAGCCGACATCAACCTGATCTTTAATTCCTCAAGCTCCTCTGGCAGTCCTCACTCCACATAAACTTAATCCTTTTCGCGTCAAACGAGTGAGGGGTGGAAAGTTTCGCAAAACCCTTCCACAAACCGACGGTAATATCCCCTAAGCCCATAAAACTGCGGACTTCGGATACCGTCGTCGGTCGGGGCCAATCCCGGACTGCCTCGATCTTTGCCGGGTCTACTGCCACTCCACCACGGCTGAAATCACGTGGCCCAAAAGGACAACCTCCCGAAGCCAGAAATCACACTTAGATAACTTGGCATACAACTTTCTCTCTCTCAGAAGTTGTAGCACAATCCTCAGATGCTCCTCGTGCTCCACATCGCTTCGGGAATAAACTAGGATGTCATCAATAAAGACAACTACGAACCGATCCAGATATGGTCGAAAAATCCGTTCATTAAACCATAAAAGCAGCAGGGGCATTTGTCAATCCAAAAGGCATGACGGTGAACTCATAATGCCCGTACCGCGTTCTGAATGCCGTCTTCGGGATGTCCTCGCCTTCACCTTCAATTGGTGGTAACCAGACTGTAAATCAATCTTGGAGAAGACACAAGACCCTTGCAGCTGGTCGAATAAGTCATCAATGCGCGGCAAAGGGTACTTGTTCTTGATGGTCACTTTATTCAGCTCCCGGTAATCCACACACAGCAGTCGAAGTGAACCATCCTTCTCTTCACAAAAAGCACCCCGCGCTCCCCAAGGTGATACACTCGGCCTCACAAAACCCTTGTCCATTAAATCCTGGAGTTGCGCCTTTAACTCCCGCAGCTCGGCCGGTGCATTCGGTAAGGAGCCTTAGAGATTGGCGCAGTTCCTGAACTACGTCAATCAAAAACTCAACCTCCCTATCCGGCGGCATATGAACTAGCTCCGGAGGGAAAACACCCGGGTACTCATGGACAATAGGGATATCCGTGAGTCCCCGGTGCCGCCGTAGGCTCCTTAACCACCGAATGCCAAAAAGGCCACGCATCCACTGCGCATCATCTGCCTCGCACGAGAGGTCGAAACCACAGAGGCAAAGAAAGCACTCTGGCGCCCCCTGTAAACGAACACCTCCTGGCCTGGCTCGCTAAAGGTAACAGTCCTCGCGGCGCAATCAATCGTCGCGAAATAGCGAGCCAGCCAATCCATCCCCAGTACAATGTCATAATCTTGCAGCTCACTAAGGACCATAAGGTCCGCTGGCAAGATCCAAGACTCAATCTGAACAGGGCAAGACCAACAACACTCCTCTACAATGCAATGTATGATCAGGAATCTGTACCTCTACTGCATGTGGCAACCGACCTAACACTAGTCCATGAGATGATGCAAATACTCTACTGATAAAAGAATGTGATGCACCGGTATCAAATAAAGTGCGAGCTCTAGTACCAAGAAGTAAAAGTGATACCTGCCACCACGTGGTCGGCTGCCGTGGAGTCCCCTACCTGGGCGGCGTAGACTCGCCCGCTCTGAGCTGGTGGTCGGTAATCTGCAGGGTGGGAGGAAGGAGCCCTGCTCGCTGGAGCATAGGCCGCTGCTGGGGCACTGAAGGGGCTGATGCCGAGGAGGAGCTGTCGACGCTGCAAAAGGGCAAGTGGCCTCGCATGTGACCAGACTGTCCACAGATATAACATCGTCCCCACCGCTGATCACAAGTGCTAGGAAAGTGCGGGCCCCCACCACAAAAGACACATCTCTCAGACGACTGGGACTGTCGGGACTGCTGGCTGTGGTCTCCGAGACTGCTGCTGCTGCTGCCGCTGTGGCTGTCGCTGTGACCCCCTGCTGTCGCGACTGCGACCTCTGCTGCTGCGAATGCTGCTGCTGTCGCTGGGGCTGCTGCTTGCTGCTGCTGCTGTGGGGGTCTCTGGGATCCACCAGACCCTCGCCGCTCCGAACGCCCACGGCCCGTAAAACTGCGGCGGTGGGTGGGTCGGGTCGGCCTCCATGAACTGGCCTGTCCCCCCTCGTCGGGCATTGGCCGCTTCCTCTCAGAACTCTGAGCGGGCCAAGCCCCCACGTCTAGCGACGACGTGATCTCCCCTCTCGACCCACTGTGCATGATCCACTGCCTCTGATAAAGTCTGAAGCCTCTGGGCGTGTACCAAGGTATAGATCTCGGGGCGCAAACCTGTCTCAAACAGCTCCACCTGGTGCAGCCCATCCCTGCAACATAGGGTACGCAGTTGAGCAACTGCGTAAACTCCTGATAATAATCCCCATACCGTCCTATCCCCCTGCTGGAGATTCTTCAAATCATCCTCAAGCTTTTTCTTCACGCTCGTGGAGAAATAAGTGTCAAGGATCAACCGTCTAAACTCCGACCAGGGTAGCTGTCGGGTGATCTGAAACTCTAAGGGCTCGACCCGACGCCACCAAGCATCTGCATCCCCCTCTAGGCAATGTACAGCCATATGCACTCTGAACCTGTGGTCAATGAAGAAGTCTCTGAACAACTTCTCCATTGCTGCCAGCCATGATCCTATCTCCGATGGGTGAGTGCTCCTCCCAGAGAACCTAGGTGGTCCTCGCTTACAGAACTTGGCGAGTTTGTCCAGCAAACTCCTCCTCCTCCGCTGGGGTCAACGGCCTGAACACTCCCTGAGCCCCACTGCTCGACGACGGTGCCGTAGGGACTAATGGAATAGCCGGCGGTACAACTGGTGGTACAGGGGCCTCTACAGTAGTAGGGGGAGGGGCCCCAACCTGCGTAAGCAACTGCTCGAACCTCTGCTCCTGTCGGCGGTGGCTCTCCGCCAACTGGGCCACCATGGCCCTCAGCTCACTCAACTCAGAAGGCCCAGACTGCTCCGGCTCCTCCGGGGGCGTAGGAGTACCCCGAGTAGGAATCTGCCGCCTAGGAGGCATCCTGTCACACAAAATCCACGGGTCAGTAAACCAAACCACTCTCGACCCAATCAAGCGAAAGTCATGGTACATTCCCCTATTTCTGTAACCTTATGTTGTCTGCAGCCAACATAATAGTCCCCCAGAAATAGGCTATGCCAATCCCTCTCCACTCACAGGAAGAGTTAACAACCAATTACCGACTTTCTCACAATATCACGTCACTCGCGCTCAGCCTTCCTAGGGTCTGCCAAAAGCCTAGGGTTTCCTAAGTCCCGTCTGACCTATCCCTAAGCTCTGATACCAACTAATCTGTCACGCCCCGGGTGTAAACCAGAACCCGGGCCCGTCCACAGATCCGCCGTGCACACGGAATTTTCCGTGTACACGAAGCGCTGATAACCTGCTCAGATATAAAACAAGTAATAAAGGAGCATAAAACAGAGCTAAACTAAAACTAATACAACTCAGACAAATGCTGGAAATGAAAGTACAGTAAGCTCTCAAAAATATACAAGTGTCTCTCCCAGCTCACGAAATATATACAACCAGCTGGCCGCAGCCAGACCCAAAATAAAAGGAAAATACAACCGTCTGAGTGTACTGGGGATACATCGAAACTACAAAACTCCAACTCGGGGCAGCAGCTATCTAATCAGCGATCCTCTTACCTCGATCCAGGGAAGAGGGTCCCGCGACTCCCGCAGAAGACTCTACAAAACAAAGGGGAAAAGAAAAGAGAAAACAGTGGGGGTGAGAACTACTATAAAAAACAGTAGCCTCCCCTAGTGGGTAGACCTCAAACTCAGAAATACCCACTAGGACTACTAGAGGCGAAAATGAAATAAAGGTAGTATGCTAAAGGTAAGTCTACTGATGATAAAGCTACCCCTAGTATGCCTCTAAAATGCCTAGCTGTCAAAATCGCTAGAAGTATGCATCAGTATGTCAAAACCTGGCCAACCAAACCCAATCAATACACCAGTCAACACTGGTACTGCCTGCTGTACTGTCAACACGAGAACCCAGTATCTGATCGGCACACGGCACGATCCTCAAAGTACCCAATCGACCGGCACACGGCTCGGCCCTAAGCCTACTCCGGAGTGGCACTCGAGGGGAGCGACCCACACGAGTAAAAATATGTAACCATAAGTATCTGATGTAGCAGGACTGGATCAAGACTCTAAACGAGTGGGTAAGACCATCCACTAAAGAAGCCCGATCCCTCACCTCCAATCTGATGCAATAATAATAATACTAGTAAGCCGGTCAACCGCCCACAGTCCGCGGTTGCCGCAACCCTCAACCATCCATCCCCGACTGTCCCAACTCTGAACATCTGAACTACACAATCCTCTACAACTAGACTACAGGAGAATAAATAGAAAGCATGGTTTCTCCTAAGTCAATTCCAGCATGTGTGTGTAGCAGAAAAAGGTGGCCTAGCTAGATGACCATTGAAGCATGCAAAGTCCTTTACTTGATAAACCCCTTTCAATTATTCTAACATATGCAACATTGAATGTTTGGACCCTCCGATGTACACGTGGCATGATATACGATACATGATACAATTTAGATGCACAATTAACTAGCAAGTACCCCTTTTACAACATGCATTCTAACCACATGCCCAAACCTTTCCTTAACACACAATATGATATGGCTATAGCATTCTTTCCAACTAATTAAATTGCATATCCAAACATGGAAACACCACTTACTAACTTGTAGCCTGCTAACAATGCAAGTATTAGCAAAGGAACCTTAATCTCATGCAAGCATGCTAGATACATTCATATTTAATAACACATAATCGTGGCATTCTAATAGGCCTAGTGACATTCACAAGTAGGAGGTTCACAACATCACCCACCTCGAGCGCTATTCCAAAATTCCCAAAGGCGAAGTCCAAGATCAGTCCAACACACCACCAATCTGTACAAAATACCCCCAAGGAAAAATACATAAGCTAAACATCCACACTTTCCAGAATCTGTCCCCCAAATTAGCAGTCCACAATTCACTAATTTTTACCTGCGAATAACGCCCAGAAAAATCCAAGAAAAATACTATCGCGATCCTTGCGACGAGCCCGTCGAAACGAGTACCTGCACGCCCAATTTGGAGTTTCCTACGCTGAGATAAAAATCCGACAAGGGGTACACCCCAAATCCAAACTGCACTAAATTCCTGTAACAAGGAACCACAGAGAAAGGAGATTCTCACCCTCGAGTAAAATTCAGAAAATTCTGGGAAAAATTCAGGAGACTCCTTGCGAAGCGTAGATAAAAATTGCCTTTTGAATCGCCTCGTTCCGACGCCTGAGCGAAAAGATATGGCAAGAACACTGCGGTGCTGTCCCAAAAGTCCGCGAAGAAAAAGGGTCAAATGGGTGCTAAGAAAACTCCAAGATCAGCATGGAAATCGAGGAACCATAAAACACAGGAGTTGAAGCCCTACCTGTCGTGAGTCCAACGGCGCAAGAATCGGCGAATTCCGAGGTCGGGGTGGGTCGGAGGAGTCCAAACACTGAGAAGGGGCGAAGAGGATCGCCGGAGAACAAGCGTCGCGCCGCGCCGTAAAATGGTGAACCTCGGGATGCGTGCCTCCAAAAATCTTCAAACTTCTCCAAAGGGTAGAGCTCTGAGAGAGGAGGAATCTCTATGAAGGAAGCCCAGCGAAAAGAAGTCCAAAAAAGCTAAAGGGGCGAATGGGGGGAGCTATTTAAAGGACCAGCCCAAATAGCTTAAGGGCCGGTTTTCGGGCGTAGTTTCCGGGCGCACTGCGCCCGGAAACCGGGTTGTACAGAACCCGTCCGACGCGCCCGAAAGTTTCTGGGACGGCCACGTCGCCCCGAACAGGGGACAGCGGATCCCCGCGGCCCGCAACACGCCACGTGGCCCCCCGCAGTCAGCGGGGGTAGGTACGGCCGGCCAATCCCGAGGCGACACGTGTCGCACTCGAGTGCGGCCGACCGCCCCGCCTGGCGCCACTGTGCGCGCACGTGCGCGCACAGTACCGAGGCGCCCTTCCCCGCGCACCCGTGGACCGCGCCCACGTGGGCCGACGAATCTGAAGCCGCCACGTGTCATGCGCCCGGTCCACCGCAAACCCGCAATTCCAGTGAGCCGTGCCGCGTGCGCCCGCCTACCAGGGCACGCCACGCGTCCACCCGCCGCGGTCCATGCACCGCCGCGCCACTGCGTGGACCCAGCTGCGTGAGCCGGCCAATAAAAGGCCGCCACGTGGCTCGGGCCGGTCCACGTGTCACCCCCATGCACCGAAAATCCCCCAAATCTTTCGGAAGCCCGCATTTGGTCATCCGGACTCCAAATTCAACAAGCAAATAGCCGTTTTCAAGCGTTTTTCCGCGCTGAATCCAAATCCAACCTCAGATTGGCCCAAAACCTTTTGTAAAATTCGGCAATTACAGCCGAAGGCCAATTCCGCTATCAAAGTCTCACGAGGTCCATCTGTGGCACCCCTTCGATGCACCATGGGCCAGACACACCAACACTAGGTGTTCTACACAGTGGATTCATCGGAAAGTCGCAAGGGAAAACCCAGTACACTACACGGTTATTGGAGTCCCTTTGGTATTTCACGTCTCAGCTCAGCAGTGATGTGTTTTTCCTCTCCCGTGATTGACTTGCCCCTTTGAGATCTGTGATTGTTGGAGTACGAGGGACGCCCGTTGTAATTTCTGGCTCGAGAGATGAGAGAATTGCACATCGGGCCATACCGTACGTGTTGTTGTTGTTGTTGCGGAGTAATCACAGGGAGTGAGTGGTGTTTCGGTAGCTGCAGGCGTATTGATGGATACCTACCCGTGGTATTTGTGACTCCTGATGGACTTGATTTAGTTTCGAGGACGAAACTTTCTTTTAGTGGGGGAGGATGTGAGGTCCCAGAATCCCCCGCGTAGGGCTTGCTGGTTGTTGAGCAGCTTTTAGTGGCCTTTGGGAGAGTTTGTGCGCGTGTCGGGCCCGAGAATTGGATTTGTGGTGCAATTTGGGTTTTAGTTGCATCACTGGAGGCCTGCGTGGTGTGTCGGTAGTGGTTGCGCTCATTTTGGACTCAAGTGTTGGACTTTGGGCTTAAAAGGAGATCCCGTGGGAATTTGGAGGACCCGTCGGGTGTTTAGAAGTGGTTTCGCGCGATTCAGATGCCGAAATTGGACTCCGGGCGAAGTTTGGATAAAATATTACCTCTCCGATCGCCTTCGGGAATTTTTAGAGTTGGAATTTGGCAAATCGGACTTCAGAAATGGACCCGGCGCGAAAATCGGATCGAGTGAGCATTCGGCAAATTTTCGGTTGAGAATTTGGAGAAATGGACATCGTTTTTGGATTTAGCGCGCGAAATCGTTGAGAATGGGCTATTTACTTGTTTGTTTTGGAGCCCGGTTGAAGTGCGCATTTTTCGAGGCAACGCGGCACGAATCTCGAGGCGTGGCTCGATGGCACGGAGTTCGAGGCTGCGGCACGCGGATCGAGGGCGCGGCAGGCGCGCTGGGAGACGCGCCTTCGGCGGGGGTCGCGCGGGGACCGCCACGTGGCGGGCCCCCGTTGGTGGCCGCGCAGGCGCGGCGGCGCACGCCCGTATGGCGCGCGCGTGTCCCGCGCCTGGCACGGGCGCGGTGTAACACGCCCGTGTGGCGGGCGCGTTACCCCGCGCCACGTGGCGCAGTGGGCGCGCGCGTGGACCGGGCGCGCGCGCCCATTTCCTGTGGACCGGTGTTGGGGGCTCCCCATTGGTAGCCGCCGTGGACCAGACCCGTGGACCGAGTCCGTGGACCAACCCCCCTTTTCTCTTTTTTCTTCTTCTTCTTCTTTTTCCCCCGAGCGCCATTTCTCCTCCTTTTCTTTTCCTTCTTCTTCACCCGAGCGAGAGGGAGTTTGAGGAGGGGATTTGTGGGTGGTGCGGCGGTGCGTTGTGGACCTCGTGGAGCGTGCGCGGGGTTCCGATGGGAGCGTTTCGGCGGCGGCGGCGCAGTCGGGTGGGTCCCGTGTGTTAATTTTACGGTGTTTTTGGCACGGTTTTGGGGCGTTCGTTTGGACTGTAATTAACCCCTTGTTCTTATCTGTGTTAGGGACTGTGTTTTTCTGCACCGTTTTGCGTGCGGTCCTCGAAGGCGTGCTCCGTTTTGCGTGCGGACTCCGTTTTGCGTGCAGATTCCGGCACCGTGCACCGTTTTGCGTGCGGACACCGTTTTGCGTGCGGACTCCGGCACCGTGCTCCGTTTTGCGTGCGGATCGCGTGGAGGCCAATTGCAAGTGTCTACGAGCAATTGGTGGCAAATCGAGGTGGGTGGCCTTATCTCCAAGTTTTATGGACTGTACAGTAATTCTACTGATGTAGGACTATGCATGATAGTTTATTTTCTTGTGTAGCATGATAGATTGTAGGAATTGTTATTCCTTTTACCATCTATTATTATAGTTATCTTGGAACTTGACCTAGCACCCCCATCATATGTTGCATGTGTAACCAGACCAGTAGAAAACCCTCACTTGGGCTAGGGTTATTTATGTTTAAACACCCACACTATTTTTCTATTCCTGGACATAGTGTTATCCTCGCCCGGGTAGTGGGCCGAGAGGTCGGGACTGTCTTTTAGTGTGGGATGCGTTTGCACTCGTGCTAGGAAGCAGAGTGGAGTCTGGTGGTTGTTGTGGGTTGCTTATCTGTGCCGGGAGCCGTTTGGGTAAACGGTAGTCCTGGGAGGTCTTGTATCCCTGTTGTGCTGTCGTGGGAGGGAGCCGTTGAGCAGACGATGGTCCCGGGCCGTCGAGTATCTTCCGGTCAGTGATATTGTGAACCGTTGGGGTTAACGGGGGTCCCAGGTCGTTGAGTGTTGTCCGACCAGTACTGTTGGCCTGAGTTGTGGGTCGTTCCTGGCTGTGGAGTACCTCCAGCCAGTGTGCTTTGTGCTGCGAGCTGTTGGAGAGGCTAGTGTCTCGTGCTTCGTGTGAGCTGATCAACTGAGTCGTCGAGAGTGCTCCGACTGTTGTGCGAGATATTTGGGGATCTTGAGTCCTACCGCTGTGGGAGTGAGCGTGGTTTTTGACTATAGCCTGCTTATGCCAATTTGTGATACTCTATGCCGCGCCGTTTTCCTCAGTTGGAGTCGCGTCCCTGAGATGCCGCTGTGGATACGATGGTTGGCCTGTTGAGGCAGTTTTCCGCAGTGGATGCAACGATGGGCCTGTTGAGGCAGTTTTGCGCGAGGGGTGAGTTAGTCGGGCAGGACGCCCCACGTAAATCCCGTCCTCATGTGGATGTGTGGTAGTGGGCAGGTGCGTTCCTAGTCGACAGGCGCAGGCTTGACTGGACCCTATGAGGCAGTCAGTTCGATTGGGTCTATTGAGCACCTTGGGTGCGAGTGGTCTCTTTTACTTTCATCTGTTCCACTTTTTGAGTATCTAGATAGAGGTATGGTAGCTGTAGAGTAGCTCCAGCTTTTCTTGTACAGATTTCATTGCACTGTTATCTTTTACGTCTAGTAGACTTAGTGGGCAGACCGTTGGGCTTGTTGGCGGCACCCACTGAGAACTACTGTGGGAAGTAGTTCTCACACCCGTCGTGGTGTCTTTTTCCCCAGGAACTTCTTCTCCTGTTCCTGTTGCTCCAGTTGCTGATCCTTCTGACCGAGGCGAGGGAGTCGCGAACTAGTTCCCTACCCGTCGTTGGAGTATAGCGGTACCCCTTCAGAGGAGAGCTTCAGTAGATTAGTTTACTTCTTTTTCCTCTGTTGAGAGACCTTTGTTGTGAGGTATAGAGTTGTACTTTATTTTACAGTTTGAGAGACTGTTGTATTGAGGATATTCTTTTTGTATTTATTTGTAGCACTCGAGAAATTCAAGTGTGGTTGCGAGCGAGGAAGCAGATCTAAACCTTAGTGACTTCCATACCGGTGCGCGTATTGCAAAGTTTACGGAGCACTATGTCTGCCTTTCGGATCCGAGTTTGATCTCGAAAATCTAAAATCACTGGTGCGACCGTCTCGTCGAACCGATTGAAAATGATATAAACTGATTTTCGATCCGACGGTCGGATTGTTCAGAAATCAGTGAAGAAGCTTGTGGGGCCCACGACTTAAGTCGTGAATAGTAACCTCCTGATTTAATTCCCCACCGAGCGAACGTTAGCCGATTCACTGTCTGGAGTCCGAATCTAGCGATTCGGGTAGTCGATTTGAATGGCACCGCCGTTCTGAGCACAATGGCACTGACGGAATTCGCGTTTAGTGATCCGGGTGCATCGAAGTGCGTGCGTCATACTGCAACTTACAGAACTTTATGGCCCGAGATTTTTATTCGAGCGCTGAATCAAGCAAGCAAATACGCTACTTGATAGGTCTCGACGAGCCGGACGTCGTGGCGAAGTCGGTTTCGCAATTTGACGAACCGTTCGTCTCGAAATGCGCGAAATACGTCGGAAAAGCGGGTATTTTCGCAAAAATCTTAATATTTTATGTGTCAAATGCAATGAGGTTATTTGGAGAAGGACTTCTATGCATAAATGACCTACAGCTATGGACTGAATTGTAATGATCAAGGTTTAGAGGGACTAAGTTGCAAAGAAAGGTAAAATTCGCTATTAACACTATGCGTTAGTGCTAAGGGTTTGGAATCAGTTACAGAAGCAGTTACAACTGCTCATCCATGTTCCCACTCCCCTCTGCCACGACCTCCATGCCCAGGAACCGCTCTCTTCTTTGGGTGGCTCGTAGTAAGGTGAGGAGGCCCGGTTGTATAAAAGGGAAGTGGAAGTTTGAGGAAGGGGGATCACACAGGGTTTTCTTGCACCCAACCTCCATCAAAGGTTTCTCCTGCTTCCTCTGCATCTCCCCCGTGAGCCGCACCATCAGCCGCCGCCGAGGATCGCTGGAAAGCAAGATCCTTGCAGGATTTTGGGTTGTGGAGGAAGGATTGCACCAAGGTGGCCTGGGTTCTCTTCCAAAGCATCCAGAGGACCTCTGCAACCTGCAGAAGACTAGCCAAGGTGATCCGGAATCCTACCGGGGCCGCGCGACGCTGGGAGGAGCAAAACCGGCGTCATTCCATCTTCTCCAACTCCGGCGAAAGTGAGGCTCCTTATCCTTTGGTTTTATTGGCCCAAGACCAATGGCAGAGTCTTTATGAGGTCTTTTAGACTTTCCCTGTCTAACCTCAAAGCCGGAGAACCGGCCGTTTGCCGGCGGTGAAGTTGCACCGCCGGAGAACCGATATTGCTCCGCCGCGTTCATCCGTCTTATTCGGCGGCTCTGGTCTTGAACCAAAATGGTGGAAATCTTCTGTTGAGTCTAATGAACACTTCCATGAAGTTTCATGGCTTTTGTCTTAGTGTGCGAGTCGCAGACCTAAGCCCTAGTTTCGGGAAGATGAAGCCATGGCCGAGCTTCTTGCTCCGGCGCCGGCGACGCTTCCCACTGCCGGCCACAAGCCTAGAAAGGTTATAGGGACCGAGGGGAGTCCGTTCATGCCTTTGCATGGCATCCATGCAGCCCGAAATTGTGGCTGCCATGGATGGCTTGAGTTCGAGCACGTTAATGGCGGCCGGCCATCCGGCGACCTCCGACGGCGGGGTTCAGCCCAGACCTTCCTAAAAGCTTGTTAGGAAGCTGTTGGTGCTGTTGCTTGAGGCCCAGAACCCATCATTGAAAATCCACCATTAGAGGTGGAAGCTCGAACCGAGCTTTGCTCCGCCGCCGTCGCCGCCGTGTCCTGTCGCCGGGCACGGGTTCAGGAAGCTTTGTGGGGATGAGTAGCACCTTTTGGTGCTGTTGGGAGAGGCTCAGGAACCAGTGATGGAATATCACCATTAATGGTGCCCGAGCTTCATCTTCAACCTTGGTTCCCGGCCAACCGAGGGTGCAAGGTGACCCGAGCTTTAAAGTGAATGCTCATACTGCCTTATAGAATAATCCTATCCAAGTTAGGTGCTCCCAGAACCCCTTTTTGCTGGGTTGCAGCTTGGGTTTGGGAGACTAGTATGTTATAGGATTGTGCCCACCAAGTGCTTGATGAAATGCCTCAAAGAACTCGAAGTTGGTTTTAGCAAATTATGGGCATCCAGCAAAGTACCAGATTACTCCACATGATTCCATGAGCTTGATGCTCACTTCAGTTGCATGTTTGACTGTGTGGATCAATGTGTGGAGCCAAGCTAAGCCATTCGAGATCAAGGGGCTTGGATCTGCTTGATCCAGCAGTTCTGGGCTGCACGTTGGGCAAGCCCCTGTGTCCCTGAGGTGTCCTGAGCAAAATGCTCAAGTTATTTTGCAGTGGGCACTTGTAAATGCAAAGTTGTAGTGTTATCAAGCTCTAGGTTAGTTGGCTGGCCTAAGTCCTGTTCTGGGCTGTTTGCGGAGCCGCGACAGTGAGCTCCTAGCTAATTTGGGGTCACTGGATGCGATGCTCGCGTCGGATTTCGGTTTCGTTGAGCCGAAGAAACAAAAATGCATTTAAGCTATATTAGAGAGGTATATTATGGCCCGAAGTTTTCCTCGGGTTCCGTGCTGCTGCAAATGGGTGAGCACGGTGTTCAGCGGGTCGAGTGTCACTTACTGGAAGTGACGGTTCGTAAAAATAATATCCCAGTTAAGAGAACGAGCGAAAATGGCTCTTATTTTATTGTAAAAGTGCAATTGGGTAAAACCTTAGGGGTCAATTTGTAATTGTAGCCTGGTAGACTGCTGTACACAGTGAGTTAGAGGGATGGATATGAGAGAGAGTTTATTATTGACTTGTATCTATTATTCAGGTACTAGCAATCAGCCGCTAGCCAGTGAGCCTCCCAGCGGATTTCAGGATCACTTGTGTTGAGGTGGGTTTACGGTCGAGGCTGAGTATTGTGTTGGTAATCCGAAAGGGACTTTTTTATTGTTAATCGGTACTAACACTGACGGTTTCTATGATGTACTATCTTACCCCGTGACTTGGTTACTTCGTTATTTGGTTACTTGGTTTCTTGGTTACTTGGTTACTTGGTTACTTATGCTCGAGTTGCGACACGCGCACCCGCGGTTTGGCCACCGCAAAGGGTGCTCTTTTCCGGAAAGGCGGTCTTCGACCCGTGTTACCCCACGAGGTGACGTAGTGGGGGCCCCCGTAGGTGGGGGGTTTGAGGCAGCGAGGTGCGAGCGGTGCGACCTGTCGGGATTGGATCCCGATGAGGTCAGGTGTGCGACCTGTCGGGATTGGATCCCGATGTGGTCAGGTGTGCGACCGCCGGGATAGGTGCCCGACGCGGTCAGGTGTTACAGGTGTTACCGGGGTTACAGGTGTTACAGGTGGTATAGGTGGTTGCGAGTTACCGTCACGAGTAGAGCGGTTGTTCCGGCTAGTCTTACTTTTGTGGCTTGGTATTACTTTACTGCTTTAGTACTATTTTTATGATAGTGTCGCTGACTACCCACTCTGTGACAGGTACCTCCAGGGGGTAGAGGTAGGCGACGGTGAGGCCGAGTTGGTAGCAGTCGGTCTGAGGGAGCCCTAGTATGCTGTTTTATTTACCTTCTCTGCATTTCATTCGGTATTGTAGGTTACTGTGTGGTTCTCGATACCCTTGTGGGGTCGTGTGGATGTTGAGTACTTTCTTTCTGGTTATGCACTACTGTTTCCTTTATGGTTCCCGGTTGGCCGTTTTCTAAACAAACCAACTAGAAAACAAAAGAAAAGAAAAAGGACTTCGAAAACTGTTTTCAAAAGTCTAGGGTCGGGTGGGCCCGTTTTCTAAACCTTGTGGATTTATGCCGTTTTCCAATCAGTTTTCAAAACCTAAGGCCGTGTGGGCCTGTTTTCAAAACGGTGAGTTTATGCTTTCAACTTGACTGGCCACGGGTATTGTTTAGTCTTCATGCACCGTACTACTTCTAACTGTTGTGATTAAATGGGAAAATTGTCACGCCCCGGGGTCGAAACTGCGACCCGGGCCCGCCAACAGATCCGCCACCTATGCCAACCTGCATAAGCGAAGCGTCCTACCTGCAAGAAAAGTACTACAACTGGACAGATATCAGAGCTATAAATAAAAATCTGCTGTAACTAAAATCAATTACTGTACAACTGGAAATAATACAACAATGTTCGCCTCCCCAAAAATAATAATAAAACAATATCCTCAAATACCAGCTCTGAACCCAACCGGGAGGTAACTCCAATAGATACAACAGTGTACAGTCTCTCAATACAAAATGTCCTCACTACAACAGTCGCTCAAAAGAGGAAAAAGAAACAACTAATCTACTGATGATCTCCTCTGAAGGGGTACCGCTACTCTCCAACGACGGGTAGGGATCTAGCTCGCGACTCCCTCGCCTCGATCAACAACCGCAGAGTCAGCAACACCCGCTAAGACTCTGCAAAACAAAGGAGAGGAAAGAAAGGGGGGGGGAAACCCCCAAAGGGTGTGAGAACTACACCAAAAAGGGAGTTCTCAGTGGGTACCACCGCCAGACCCGACGGTCTGCCCACCAAGTCCTCAAGAGACAAAAACTAACCCAAGTCAAAAGACTGAAATGAGTAAGCTGAAGACTCTCAACAGCTACCCTGCCCCTATCTAAAGGCTAAAAGGGGGAGAACCAAACAGTGGTATGCAACCACTAGCACATGAAGTGCACCATCGACCCAATCGAGCTGACTGCCACATCTGGTCCAGTCAAACCTGCGCCCACCTACAACCACCTCCCGCTGACGGGCCGGAATTACGTAGGGCGTCCAAACGGACTAGCTCGCTATCGAGTAGTGGATCATGCAGGCTAAGGTCAAAATCCACGCTCTCTCTCAGAACGGATAGGATCATGATGCTCAACCTCTCACACAGCGGTCAAAGTACTCTCAACGACACGGGACCACCGTCAACCAGACGGCTCTCAATAATACTAGCACTGATCTAAACTCAACTACCAGTCTGCACTCGGCCCCCAGGCACGAGTGTAACAATAAAAGTATTTGACCGGAATAAACCCAATCGAATGAACCGGTATAAAACCCGGTACTGCCTGCTCTGTCACCAATCTCCCGAACTCAGTATCTCCACTGTCCAAATGACCGGAACCCAACACGGTCTGACCGGCGCCCAACACGGTCTGACCGGAACCCAACACGGTCTGACCGGAACCCAACACGGTCTGAAGCCTACTCCGGAGCGGCACTCGAGGGGAGCTACCCACACGAGTAAAGCATCTCTGTCATCAATACCACAAGTATCTCTAAATAGCAGGACTTTGATCATCAATCTGATCAAAGTGGAAAAACTCAACCACCAAGGAAAAACCCGACCTCAATCGGATGCAACTGAACGATAAGTGGGAAACTCCATCCACTAAAGAAAACTGATACCCAATCAGGTGCATAGAGAAACATCCGGTCAACCGCCCAATATCCGCGGTTGCCGCAAAGCCCCACAACTAAGCCAACCTGTCCCAGACACGAAGTCCCGACTACACTATCCAGACCCTTGCTCGAACCCAAGCAACACTGACCACTTGACTAGCAAAGGCGGAGAAAGGAAAAGCATGGTTTCTCCTAAGTCAAGTTCCCATAAGTAGTGCAGCAGTAAAAGATGGCCTAACTAGATGACCATATAAGCATGCAAATGTCCTTCACTTAGCAAGTTAAGTACAGGTGACCAATTCTTACAAGAACTAAGGCATACTATCACTTAAGTGTCCAGTGCACAATTATGTCAAATGCCAACCTTTACACATGCATAACAATCTCCAACCAGATAAAACATGATATTCTCCATAACATAATATTCCCAAAGTATTAGACCACATACCTTTATGCAAGATATAACCATTTACTAATATCTAGTCTCCTGGAGATGCGAGTGCTACTAAAAAGTCCATAACCTCATACAAGCATGCTGTCAATCACATAGGGTAAGTCCCTTAGGTAAGCATTTACAATTCATCATCGTGAATACATAAATGCTGTAAGTCGTCGATAATATTTAATATGAATATTAATCTTGCAAATCCCCTTATACAATCATCCTTCCTAGCTTACCTCACAATAACATACAATTATTGTATCTTAAACATGCATGCATTCTAATATAAGAATTAGAGAACCGTCCACCGGTTCTAGGAACAGAGCACCCACCTGAAACGCTTTCCGCAGGCAAAGCCGAAGTCGGGGAAGCGCCGAATCCACAAACTGGCGAAACGCCGAAAAATGCTCCGCGCGTTCGCACACTGCCACGAACCACAGAAAAATCCCCGAAAGCTCGAACAATCCTCCCGAGTCCACACAAAATCCGCGCAACTTCCGGCTCACTCCACGGCCAACATACAGCACAAACAAGGGCTCAAGCACACCACAACACCATCACCAAGATCCCCAGCCAATCTGCTTCCAAAAAGTCACCAACAGCACCCTTGATGCTCCAATTGCACACTAATTAATAATGTTCACATATACACAACCACTTGAATCCAAGTCTAGCTTAATAAAGTAACTCATAGCACACTTATTTAGCATTCTCAAGTCCATCAGCATACAACAATTCACGAAACATAATTTACCAAAATCCACATACTGCCAACAGCACACTTAAAAGCCCCAATTGCACACACACACCTAGTCCACAACTCACTACAAGGTTCCCTTTACATCTGCTCACTTATCACAATTACACAAACCACCACACTTTCAAGTTTCAACTCTCCTGTACACACCACACACTCACAGCACCAATCCACACATCACCCAGACCAACAGCACACACAAGCAACTCCTCTGCACACACACGAAGTACAAAACTCACATAAGGCTCACACATACCACAAAAAGATTCTCTCTCTCTAGTTCCACCGCCTCGAGCCAACAGAAATCATCATCCCTACCGCGCACTCAATCCGAGCTCCGCACGGCACTTCGCCGAAAACCGCGCAACTTGATGACGTCCTGTGAGAGCAAGAAGGGAAAAAAACCTTGTCAAAACGGTCCACAAGAAAATCCACGCGACACCCCGGGCAACCACAGCCCGGCCGACGAAAATCCCGCACGCACGCGCACGCCGCACGCTGCGGCCGCACAAAATAGCGCGCTGCGCTGCCGTTGCCGCTGCCCGCATGTCGCCGTCATCCACAAGCCGCGTGGCGCCCTGCCGCGATGCTGCGCGCTGCCCGCGCAGCACCTGGGCCTGCCGCGCCACACTGTCGCAGCTGCCGCGCAGCGCCTGGGCCCGCCGCGCGGCGCCCTGGCCTGCAGCGCGCGCCCGCTGTGCGCTGCGCGCTGTGCGCTGCGCGCTGCGCGCCCGCGCCTGCACGCTGCGCGTTCGCGCCCTGCGCGCCCGCGCCCTGCGTGCCCGCTGCTTGCCAAACGAGTAAAGTAATCCACCCCCACACCAAAATCCAACAATCAAAAACCTCCAAAACCCAAGCCAAACTCAATCCATAAAATAAACATTAATCCAAGCTTCCAAAAAAACTGCTACATAGATTTACCTTACTTGGAGATCGACGCGCACGCTCCGCTCGGCTCCCCTCGGCTTCTAGCAAGGGTCAAAACCCAGCCTCAAGCACCATTACTTCTCTTTTCTTACTCTTCTTCTCTCTTTTCCTTCTTTTCCTTCTTCTCTTGCTTCATTCTCTCCTTCTCTACTCTTCCTCTGTTTTCTTTCATTTACTCTGTTGCAGGGAAGAGGACGATGGTGATGTGGCACTCTCTTAATTAAGGTGGCATAATTAGATGCTTGGGGTGGAAGGCAGCTGTAGCCTATTTAATTAAATAGGACTCCCACTCTCTCTCTCTCACATCCTTTCTTTCTCTAATTCATTCCAGGCAACTAACAAATTAATCCATTAAATAATTAAATTAATTAAATAATCTAATAATAGCCACATCAACTCACTTTTTGCCTTCGGGGACTCCGCATCAATCCGGAACCTCCCGAACTCCGCTGTAATCATAAAGTACACATGTTCCAAGTATTTTCCAATTTTTCTGCACACCACTGTGGAGCCGATGCTCAACAAAACCAGTCCTCTAACGGCACACAATGCCCGGAAAACTCCGATTCAAGCTGGGGCCTCCGCGTAGATCCGAATCAACCCGAACTCAACTTAAGACACATATGGAACACGCCCGAGGCAATTTCCTCCGCACCACGCCATCTTGCGAGGTCGGTGCGCCATCCGAAATCCTGGTATTCTACAAAAATGATTGCTTATGTTCGACTATTGTATCAGCCGCGACGCCGTGCATATACAGAGGAGACTCTGCCCGATTTTCGAGTAAATCTGTATATGTAGCGGGTCTGGGCACGCGCCGGGTAAGGAGGTATTTAAACAAAAAAAATTTTACGCACTATACGCGTACTTTGAGGTATCGTTTCCGCTAAAATAAAACCCCCGGGGCGTGACAGATTAAGATGGTATCAGAGACTTTGCTTTAATCACAACAGTGACGGCCCAACATCCACCGAGATATCACACTTAACTACGAATAAATGAAATGTGTGGGACGTAAGGGTGTAGGACGTGAGTGAACGTGGGGAAAAGGGGAATTTGTGTGATTTATTTACGCACGGTTTTCTTGGTATGCTGGGACTAATGTGTTTCCTTGGTGTGGACAGATAGAAGCCTGATTTTGAGTAGGTAACTGCTGCCAGACATGGACCTTGCGGCAGAGGCGAACCGCGTACTACGCAACCAGCTGCGCAACGTGGCTGTGCAATTGCTAACTCTCGCAGAGCACGTGGGTATACTGACCCAGGAGCTCGAGAGTGTCGACCGCGCCCAGCACGGCACCGGTGGTGTTAACCCCCGTGGGATACCACCGACTGGCGTTTCCACCTTTCAGGGAGCGGTCAACTTGGCCATGCACGCGGAACTAGAGCGTACACGACGGGCACACCCCTACCCTGGCCCGACAGGGGGCCCCTACCAGGGCGGCAGAGCGACCAAGCGCCAGAGGAATGGGCCGAAACCCGGGCAGGCGATGAGGGAGGGACCTACACCACCGATGCCATGCGTCATTTGTGACGGTGCGCATCCCATGATGGATTGCCCTTGGCGGAATGAGCATTGCTTCCGGTGTGGCAGGCCGGGCCACACACGTTACGAGTGTCCCCGGAGGCCGGGCGTCACCAGACCCCCGGCACCGAGACCCGACGACCCACGCCTGACGGACTCTTCCGATTCCGAGACCCCACCCCGCCACGTCGAACGTAGCTGGCCCAGAGGTTGTGGACGGACCTCCCCAGCCGCCCCGGGGAGCAGTGATGCAGAATCCTAGAACAGGTATATATATATATTTTTCTTACCTTTATGGTTTTTCTTTGGTTAGGCATCGATTCCCATCTTCCGTTTCTGTCTTTTTCTTCCTCCGCGTACTGTACGGTTGTGTCGGGGGGGGGAGGGTTATATAGGATAGGAGTGGGGTTACTCCCCTAGTCCGCCTGAGGAGTTGTGAACGCTAGATAGGAATCCCTTACAAGTGTTTTGAGGAGAGAACCCTACCTAGTTTGTTGGTCTGTTCAAAACCCCGGAGGAGGAACTTCGCGGGAGTAGCCACTACCGCGACTGTAGCAGACAAGGTGTCACCACCCCCGACGACGACATCAGAAGCGGTGTTTTGAATTATTGAAGGATTACGACCTAACGATCCAATAACACCCCGGGAAAGCAAACGTGGTAGCGGACGTTTTGAGCAGGAAGGGGCGATTGTAGGAAGGATCGGTAGGTGCGAGGACTGAACAGAGCAACT
The DNA here is from genome assembly GCA_029204045.2 of Tillandsia leiboldiana. Lineage (NCBI taxonomy): Eukaryota > Viridiplantae > Streptophyta > Magnoliopsida > Poales > Bromeliaceae > Tillandsia > Tillandsia leiboldiana. The sequence continues at coordinate 97,340 of JAQNDB010000176.1, read as the reverse complement.
TGATCGTGAAATTTTCACGACTAGGGTTGGAAGTAGTGCCAGCAGGCACGGTTGCGCAACTTCTAACTCTGGTGGTCAAACCAACACTGTTAGAAAAGATTCGAGAGGAACAGCAGGCGGACTCGCACTTACAGCCCGTAAAAGACAAGATCTCACCGGATCAGGAAGGGGACTTTTCATTGGAAGGCGATGACACCCTACGGTTCCGCGGGCGAATTTGTGTGCCGGATACCCCCGGAACTGAAGAAGGAAATTCTGTCCAAGGCACACAGCGCCCCTTATGCAGCGCATCCAGGAGGCACAAAGATGTACAGGGACCTCAAGCAGACCTTCTGGTGGCCCAAGATGAAGAGGGATGTAACGCAATTTGTAGCTCATTGCCTGGGGTGTCAACAAATAAGGGCCGAACGTCAACGCCCGGCAGGGAAACTGCAATCTCTCCTAGTGGCAGAGAGAAACGAGCGGATCAGGAGGGGCGCGAAGCCTTTTGGGAGCGCAAGTCGGGCATGCTTGGGCCCTTTCCCCACTTATTGGATTCATGGTGTATTTAAGTTTCGGGGACGAAACTTCTTTTAAGGTGTGAGTGATGTAGCACTCGAGAAATTCAAGTGTGGTTGCGAGCGAGGAAGCAGATCTAAACCTTAGTGACTTGCATACCGGTGCGCGTATTGCACAGTTTACGGAGCACTATGTCTGCCTTTCGGATCCGAGTCTGATCTCGAAAATCTGAAATCACTGGTGCGACCGTCTCGTCGAACCGATTGAAAATGATATAAACTGATTTTCGATCCGACGGTCGGATTGTTCAGAAATCAGTGAAGAAGCTTGTGGGGCCCACGACTTAAGTCGTGAATAGTAACCTCCTGATTTAATTCCCCACCGAGCGAACGTTAGCCGATTCACTGTCTGGAGTCCGAATCTAGCGATTCGGGTAGTCGATTTGAATGGCACCGCCGTTCTGAGCACAATGGCACTGACGGAATTCGCGTTTAGTGATCCGGGTGCATCGAAGTGCGTGCGTCATACTGCAACTTACAGAACTTTATGGCCCGAGATTTTTATTCGAGCGCTGAATCAAGCAAGCAAATACGCTACTTGATAGGTCTCGACGAGCCGGACGTCGTGGCGAAGTCGGTTTCGCAATTTGACGAACCGTTCGTCTCGAAATGCGTAAAATACGTCGGAAAAGCGGGTATTTTCGCAAAAATCTTAATATTTTATGTGTCAAATGCAATGAGGTTATTTGGAGAAGGACTTCTATGCATAAATGACCTACAGCTATGGACTGAATTGTAATGATCAAGGTTTAGAGGGACTAAGTTGCAAAGAAAGGGAAAATTCGCTATTAACACTATGCGTTAGTGCTAAGGGTTTGGAATCAGTTACAGAAGCAGTTACAACTGCTCATCCATGTTCCCACTCCCCTCTGCCACGACCTCCATGCCCAGGAACCGCTCTCTTCTTTGGGTGGCTCGTAGTAAGGTGAGGAGGCCCGGTTGTATAAAAGGGAAGTGGAAGTTTGAGGAAGGGGGATCACACAGGGTTTTCTTGCACCCAACCTCCATCAAAGGTTTCTCCTGCTTCCTCTGCATCTCCCCCGTGAGCCGCACCATCAGCCGCCGCCGAGGATCGCTGGAAAGCAAGATCCTTGCCGGATTTTGGGTTGTGGAGGAAGGGTTGCACCAAGGTGGCCTGGGTTCTCTTCCAAAGCATCCAGAGGACCTCTGCAACCTGTAGAAGACTAGCCAAGGTGATCCGGAATCCTACCGGGGCCGCGCGACGCTGGGAGGAGCAAAACCGGCGTCATTCCATCTTCTCCAACTCCGGCGAAAGTGAGGCTCCTTATCCTTTGGTTTTATTGGCCCAAGACCCATGGCAGAGTCTTTATGAGGTCTTTTAGACTTTCCCTGTCTAACCTCAAAGCCGGAGAACCGGCCGTTTGCCGGCGGTGAAGTTGCACCGCCGGAGAACCGATATTGCTCCGCCGCGTTCATCCGTCTTATTCGGCGGCTCTGGTCTTGAACCAAAATGGTGGAAATCTTCTGTTGAGTCTAATGAACACTTCCATGAAGTTTCATGGCTTTTGGCTTAGTGTGCGAGTCGCAGACCTAAGCCCTAGTTTCGGGAAGATGAAGCCATGGCCGAGCTTCTTGCTCCGGCGCCGGCGACGCTTCCCACTGCCGGCCACAAGCCTAGAAAGGTTATAGGGACCGAGGGGAGTCCGTTTATGCCTTTGCATGGCATCCATGCAGCCCGAAATTGTGGCTGCCATGGATGGCTCGAGTTCGAGCACGTTAATGGCGGCCGGCCATCCGGCGACCTCCGACGGCGGGGTTCAGCCCAGACCTTCCTAAAAGCTTGTTAGGAAGCTGTTGGTGCTGTTGCTTGAGGCCCAGAACCCATCATTGAAAATCCACCATTAGAGGTGGAAGCTCGAACCGAGCTTTGCTCCGCCGCCGTCGCCGCCGTGTCCTGTCGCCGGGCACGGGTTCAGGAAGCTTTGTGGGGATGAGTAGCACCTTTTGGTGCTGTTGGGAGAGGCTCAGGAACCAGTGATGGAATATCACCATTAATGGTGCCCGAGCTTCATCTTCAACCTTGGTTCCCGGCCAACCGAGGGTGCAAGGTGACCCGAGCTTTAAAGTGAATGCTCATACTGCCTTATAGAATAATCCTATCCAAGTTAGGTGCTCCCAGAACCCCTTTTTGCTGGGTTGCAGCTTGGGTTTGGGAGACTAGTATGTTATAGGATTGTGCCCACCAAGTGCTTGATGAAATGCCTCAAAGAACTCGAAGTTGGTTTTAGCAAATTATGGGCATCGAGCAAAGTACCAGATTACTCCACATGATTCCATGAGCTTGATGCTCACTTCAGTTGCATGTTTGACTGTGTGGATCAATGTGTGGAGCCAAGCTAAGCCATTCGAGATCAAGGGGCTTGGATCTGCTTGATCCAGCAGTTCTGGGCTGCACGTTGGGCAAGCCCCTGTGTCCCTGAGGTGTCCTGAGCAAAATGCTCAAGTTATTTTGCAGTGGGCACTTGTAAATGCAAAGTTGTAGTGTTATTAAGCTCTAGGTTAGTTGGCTGGCCTAAGTCCTGTTCTGGGCTGTTTGCGGAGCCGCGACAGTGAGCTCCTAGCTAATTTGGGGTCACTGGATGCGATGCTCGCGTCGGATTTCGGTTTCGTTGAGCCGAAGAAACAAAAATGCATTTAAGCTATATTAGAGAGGTATATTATGGCCCGAAGTTTTCCTCGGGTTCCGTGCTGCTGCAAATGGGTGAGCACGGTGTTCAGCGGGTCGAGTGTCACTTACTGGAAGTGACGGTTCGTAAAAATATTATCCCAGTTAAGAGAACGAGCGAAAACGGCTCTTATTTTATTGTAAAAGTGCAATTGGGTAAAACCTTAGGGGTCAATTTGTAATTGTAGCCTGGTAGACTGCTGTACACAGTGAGTTAGAGGGATGGATATGAGAGAGAGTTTATTATTGACTTGTATCTATTATTCAGGTACTAGCAATCAGCCGCTAGCCAGTGAGCCTCCCAGCGGATTTCAGGATCACTTGTGTTGAGGTGGGTTTACGGTCGAGGCTGAGTATTGTGTTGGTAATCCGAAAGGGACTTTTTTATTGTTAATCGGTACTAACACTGACGGTTTCTATGATGTACTATCTTACCCCGTGACTTGGTTACTTGGTTATTTGGTTACTTGGTTACTTGGTTACTTGGTTACTTATGCTCGAGTTGCGACACGCGCACCCGCGGTTTGGCCACCGCAAAGGGTGCTCTTTTCCGGAAAGGCGGTCTTCGACCCGTGTTACCCCACGAGGTGACGTAGTGGGGGCCCCCGTAGGTGGGGGGTTTGAGGCAGCGAGGTGCGAGCGGTGCGACCTGTCGGGATTGGATCCCGATGAGGTCAGGTGTGCGACCTGTCGGGATTGGATCCCGATGTGGTCAGGTGTGCACCGCCGGGATAGGTGCCCGACGCGGTCAGGTGTTACAGGTGTTACCGGGGTTACAGGTGTTACAGGTGGTACAGGTGGTTGCGAGTTACCGTCACGAGTAGAGCGGTTGTTCCGGCTAGTCTTACTTTTGTGGCTTGGTATTACTTTACTGCTTTAGTACTATTTTTATGATAGTGTCGCTGACTACCCACTCTGTGACAGGTACCTCCATGGGGTAGAGGTAGGCGACGGTGAGGCCGAGTTGGTAGCAGTCGGTCTGAGGGAGCCCTAGTATGCTGTTTTATTTACCTTCTCTGCATTTCATTCGGTATTGTAGGTTACTGTGTGGTTCTCGATACCCTTGTGGGGTCGTGTGGATGTTGAGTACTTTCTTTCTGGTTATGCACTACTGTTTCCTTTATGGTTCCCGGTTGGCCGTTTTCTAAACAAACCAACTAGAAAACAAAAGAAAAGAAAAAGGACTTCGAAAACTGTTTTCAAAAGTCTAGGGTCGGGTGGGCCCGTTTTCTAAACCTTGTGGATTTATGCCGTTTTCCAATTAGTTTTCAAAACCTAAGGCCGTGTGGGCCTGTTTTCAAAACGGTGAGTTTATGCTTTCAACTTGACTGGCCACGGGTATTGTTCAGTCTTCATGCACCGTACTACTTCGAACTGTTGTGATTAAATGGGAAAATGATTGCTTATGTTCGACTATTGTATCAGCCGCGACGCCGTGCATATACAGAGGAGACTCTGCCCAATTTTCGAGTAAATCTGTATATGTGGCGGGTCTGGGCACGCGCCGGGTAAGGAGGTATTTAAACAAAAAAATTTTTACGCACTATACGCGTACTTTGAGGTATCGTTTCCGCTAAAATAAAACCCCCGGGGCGTGACATTATTGGAGATATCTCCCTTTTGAGTTTTGTATCAGAGGACTTTGTATACGATCGTATTTGGGAGATGGATATTGTATTATTTTCAGTTGTACAGTGTTTGGTTTTCAGTTCTTAGTAGTTTACTTTCAGCTCTGATATCTGTATTTCTGTAGTTGATTCTTTTTGCAGGTTAGACGCTTCGTCTGTACGGCAGTTTCCGTACAGATGGCGGATCTGTTAGTGAGCCCGGGTCGCGGTTTCGACCCCGGGGCGTGACAGCTGCTGAGGCGAAAGAGGAGCCGACGCCGAAGAAGGTGCCGATGAAGGAGAAAGGGGGCAGGTAGCTCGCACATGCCCAGGCTGTCCGCACCGAAAACATCGACCCCACCTCAAGTCACATTTATCTAACGGGCGCTGCCCCCTGCAGAAAACACACCTGTCTGACGGTCGGATCTGCCTCGGCTGTGATCTCTGCTGCTGATGCTGCTGCTGATGCTGCGGCGGTCTCTGGGGTCCACCAGGCCCTCGCCTCTCTGAACGCCCACGGCCATAAGACTGGGGCCGTGGCAGTAGAGGTGGTCTCCATGAACTGGCCTGTCCCCCGTCATCAGGGGTTGGTCGCTTCCTGTCGGAACTCTGCGCGACCGCGGCCCTCCGTCTAGCTACCACCTGACCTCCTCTGTTCACCCACTGTGCATGCTCTGCGGCCGCCTCAAGGGTCTGAAATCTCTGGGCATGCACTAATGTGTAAATCTCTGGACGGAGGCCTGCCTCGAATAACTCCACCTGGTGGGGACCATCACGAGCGACGAAAGGCACACAGTTGAGCAACTCCATGAACTCCTGAAAATAAGCCTGAGCCAATCGGTCGCCCTGCTGGAGGTTCTTCAAATCATCCTCCAATTTCCTCTTCACGCTAGTCGAAAAGTAGGTATCCAGTACCATCCGTCGAAACTCATCCCACGGTAGCTGTCGTGTAATCCGGAACTCTAGTGGCTCTACCCGTTGCCACCAAGCATCTGCATCACCATCCAAACAGTGCACCGCCATGTGCACACGGTACCTCGAATCGATGAAAAAGTCCCGGAAAAGCTTCTCCATCGCTGAAAGCAATCTCCCAACATCCCAAGGCTGTGCATCCCGCCCTGTAAACCTAGGCGGGCCCCGCCGAACAAACTTGGAGAGTTTGTCGGCAATGTCCTGCTCCTCCTCCGCAGTCAAAGGCTGAATAGCTCCTAGAGCCCCGCTACTAGAAGATGGCGCCGAAGGCACAGAAGGTGCAACAGGAGGCATAGGGGCCTCAGGAACAGCCGGGGGTGGTGCCTCTCTCCGGGCAAGGAACTGGTCCATCCTCTGCTCCTGTCGGCGCTGACCCTCCGCCAACTGGGCCACCAAGGCCCTCAACTCGCTAAGCTCAGAGGGTCTGGACTGCTCTGGCTCGTCAGGGGGTGAAGGGGCACCCCGAGTAGAAATCCGGCGTCGAGGACGCATCCTGCCACAAGAAACCAAACATCAGCAACAAAACCCCACACGACCCAATCCAGCGAAAGTCAAAAGACATCCCCCTATTTCTGTAACCTTATGTTGTCTGCAGCCAACATAATGGTTCAACAGAAATAGACTATGTCGATCCCTCTTCATTCACAGGAAGAGTCAACTATAAAAATCACCGACTTTCGCAAAATGTCACGCCACTCACGCCCTATCATCCTAGGGTCTGTCCAAAAGCCTAGGGTTTCCTAAGTCCCAACTGACCTATCCCTAAGCTCTGATACCACCTAATCTGTCACGCCCCGGGTGTAAACCAGAACCCGGGCCCGTCTACAGATCCGTCGTGCACACGGTATTTCCCGCGTACACGAAGCGTCGGTAACCTGCTCAGATAGAAGAAATAATAATAAAAGAGCATAAAATCAGAGCTGAACTAAAAACTACAACATCTCAGACCAAAGCTGAAAATAAAGTACAGAACGACTGTAAATAAATACAAGTACTCTCCCAGCTCACAACAAATATACAACCAGCTGGCTAACGCCAGACCCAAAAGAGAGTACAAAAGACTGTCTGAGAAGATAAGGGTACATCAAAAGTCCAGCTAGCTACTGTCGGGTGGACTCTCTATCTAGTCCGCCATCCTCTTACCTCGATCAGTTGCTGACGACCCAACAACTCCCGCAGAAGACTCTGCAAAACAAAGGGAGAAAAACAAAGAAAGGACGATGGGGGTAAGAACTACTATAAAAACAGTAGCCTCCCCTAGTGGGTAAAGCCTCAACTCAGACATGCCCACTAGGTCTACCAGAGGCAAAAGGGGAGAAAAGATGGTAAGCTATAAAGATAACTACAGATGAGAATGCTACCACAAGTATGCCTCTAAAATGCCGAGCTAAAAGAATAGCTAAATGTATGCATCAATACATGAATGCCTGCCTGAATAAACCCAATCGATAGACCAGTAATCACTGGTACTGCCTGCTCTGCTGTCGAACTCCAGATCTCAATTGCGGGATACAGACCGACTTCGGACCGGTACGGTCGCATCCCAAAGTAAGTAACAGATCGGCATCGAACCGTCAGATCGCACACAAAAGTAACAGACCGACATCGATCCGTCCAGTCGCACACTCCGGAGTGGCACTCGAGGGGAGCGACCCACACGAGTAAAGTTACTCAGTCATCAGTATCACAAGTATCTCTGTATCAAGTATCACTGTAGCAGGACTGGAACATGACAATGATCGAAGTGGGGAAAACCCCCCCCCACTAAAGATAACTCGCTCCCCCAATCTAATGCAGCTCAATAAGTGGAAACTCCGTCCACTAAAGGAATCCTATCCCCAATCTGATGCATAAGTAAGCATCCGGTCAGCCGCCCAATGTCCGCGATTGCCGCGATAACCCGAAACCCCAATCTGGTATGACACACTCACTCAACAAACCCGGCTACACTATCCTACATCCCTGCTCAACCCGAGCAATACCCCAAAGCCTCAAATGAAAGGAGAAAAGAATAATAAACAGGGTTTCTCCTAAGTCAATTCCAGCATGATAGTGTAGCAGAAAAAGTGGCCTATCTAGATGTCCATACAAGCATGCAAATGTCCTCATCTAGAATAGAAGGAAAAGCGTCCAACAATGCACTCACTTATAATACATCATAAAGTCCAAATATACCAATCTGTTCACATGGATAACATGATATAACAATGAACTCCAATACCAATGTCTCAAAGTGATGATCCCTTCTTGCATAATACACTAAGTACTAACATACAACTGATCATGCTGTTCTAGATAGATAAACACTTTAACAGGAGTGATTATAGCATAATGATCATGTTACAATACCATTGTCTCAATTCTATGGATAGGCTATCAATTAAGTGGTCCCTGTTTGCATGCAAGGTTATCAATATTTGATCAACAATTTCTAACATCGGGTTATTCTGAAATTCCTGGTGAGCATACCAAAGGAGAGGGATACAACAACCTCCCACCTGAAGAGCTGACTATCCAAGTCCCACAGCTGAAAATACCAGGAAATCCAAATCTCCAACTCCAATGGGTCTAGCAATACCCGCAAACTCTCCTGGGTACAACACAAAGTTCACAATTACACTTAAATCCCAAAAACTAACCACGCATACACATACTGAAAATCAGTCCCAAAGATGCACTTATTTCACCTGTTGAAATTGTCCAGAAAATTCCCTGAAAAATATCACAGTGATCCTTGCGTCGATACCTTCGAAACGGCTGCTTGCACGCCCAAATTTGAGTTCGGTAAGTCAAGATATAAATTCGGCAAGGTGGTACACTCAAACAAAATCTGCAAAAAAAACTGTAGCACTGTTCACAGGGAAATAGGAATTTTCACCTCCAAATAAATCTCTGAAAAAAATACAAGAAAAAACGAGCGCGTTCCTTGCGATCTGTAGATGAAAAAGTTGTATAAGCACGTTTCCGTCTGACGCTCGTGCGCGAAGATATGGCCAAAACACTCCGATGCTGTCCCAAAAAGCCATACAGAAAATGGGTCACAGTGATGCCTCGGGATCCGTGCCAAAACTCGAAATGGGAAATTGCGATCCATATGAAAGATGAAGCCCTAACTCTTAGGAGTCTGCCGGCGCAAGAATCACTGAAAAAGAAGGTCGGGGTAGCCCAGGGGAAATTTTACACCGAACAGCGACGAAGAGGAACACCTGAAATGCAACGTCGCACCGCGCCGAAAAATCCAGAACCTCGGGATGCGTGCGCCCAAAAATCCCAAAACTCTGCAGGAAGATCAAGGACTTGAAGATGAAAATCTTCCAAGAGGGGAGCTCGGGGAGATCAAGCTTGGGCTGAGAGGAAAAAACCAAAGAAGAGGGCTCGGGCTGCCTATTTATAGGCTGAGGGAAACAATTGGAAAAATTCCCATTGTGTCCCAACATTCGGGCGCCCGGTCCGGCCCGCCCGATTTTCGGGCGCGCACAGTGCGCTCGGCCCGCCAACTTTCGGGCGCGCACAGTGCGGCCCAGCCCAACCCGCGCAGTCGGACAGGATCTCGCCTTCGTCCGACCCGCCTCGGGGCCCGCCATGTGTCTCCCGAACACGCGGCAGCCGTGCAAGCGATCGCGGAGAGGGCCACGTGTCCCCGCCCGCAGTCAACGCGGTGGGTGGCGCCCGCGAATCAGTGGGCGCCACGTGGCGCACTCCACCTGCCCGCGTACGGCACCTGCCCCGTGCCTGCTCCCGCGCGCTGCGTGGACCGCGCGCTCGGGGACCCGCCAGCCCGGTGCCGCCACGTGGCAAGCCCCCCCCGGTCCACGCTCCCCCGCGCGCTCCCGTGGACCGAGCGCGCGTGGACCGCCCAATCCGGCGCTGCCACGTGGACACCCGCCGGTCCACGCCTCCAACTGTGCACCCCGGTCACACCCCCGCCTTTCCGTGGACCCAGCCGCGTGCGCCGACCAATCAAAGGGCGCCACGTGGCACTCCCGCCGGTCCACGGCTCCCCCATGCACCAGAAATCCAGTAAAACTTCCGGGAGTCCGTTTTTGGGCATCCGGACTCAGAATTTAGCAAACAAAAAGCCGTTTTCAAGCGTTTTTCCACGCTGAATCCAAATCTAACATCCGATTGGCCTCAAACCTTTTCTAAAATTCGGCAAAAGCCGCCGAAGGCCAACCCAGCTAACAATAACACACATGGTCCATCTGTGGCATCCCTTGGATGTACTATGGACTAAACACACCATCAACAGGTGTTTGCACAGTGGATTCACGGGAAAAAGCTGCATGGGGTTCAGGGGTCCTACATTCCATGCCTGCAGCTACAAGCCGCGAAGGAAGATGCGGCACGTGCCGCGATTTTCAGGATGAAGAGTGAGTTTGATCTCCAGATTCGGGACACAAACTATGATGATTTTGTTCTTTACAAAAATTTGTACGATCACCTAACTCTGCAGAACGGTGAGCTTTTGAACGGGTTTAAAGATCCGGAACGAGAATACAATCTACTGAAAGATTGTTATCTCACAGGTCTTACAGAGAAAACCGGTCTCATAGCTGAACAGGCAAGTATGCGTCGGACAATCGATGAATACCGTTCAATTATTGATAACCTCCATACGGGCCATGTCGCTACAACCCGCCATCATGCTGAAGCCGGATCCTCCTGTTGAATGAATATGATCTTTTGTTTTCTTTTAGCTTCTGTTTTTGTTATATCTTATATATATATATATAGTAAGTTAGTGTTGGGCTTATGTTTTTTTAATCATGTTTAAATTGGCTATCTTTTGTTTATTTCGTTCTTGTTTTGTTATATGCTATATATAGTAAGTGTGTGTTGGATTGTTGTTTTCTTTATAACAGTTGGACTTCTGTTCTGTTATAAACTGCCATCTTTTTGTGTTTCATATTGTTTTTCCAGTTTAATGTTAAGTGATTTTATAAATGTGGCATTTACCGTTAACTTAAGTTCTTCTTGAATATTCATGTTTTGGCTCTAATTAATTTACATATTTTGTTTACTTAATTCACATTTCTTTTCTAATTAATTCACACATTTATTTTGTTGGTGTGTTTTTTTCTTTTTTGTTTTGGGCTATGATGATACATACAAAAGAGCATCAATTTTGGATGGCCTTGGGTGTTCAGTTAATGATTGGAGAAAATATATAAATGCCTTTGTTTTAAACTATATTGCTTGCTAGGCATGTTGTTGCTTCTGTGTGGCTTCAGCCTAAAATCTTCCGTTGTGTTATCGTTAAAATTTGAGCGGTCCTTCTCGTGGTCTTCAATTGTAGTGACATTAAAAACCAATTATTCGCTAGCACCCTTTGGCAACCAATTGTTGTTTGCACAGTGATGATTCGCGAAATAAATTGTGCCTTTTATTATCTACTTTCTTTGGTTTGAGACTGGAGATTATCTGAGCCTAACGGTTGGAATGATGTTTCAAATTTTCCTAATATTTTTGTGGCAAAGAAAACAAATTTGGGTTGGATTCTTAAATATTGTTGCTTGTGCAGTTCTTCCCGTGTTCATCCATTTTTAGATGTATGACTTTGATTGAGTTAGGTTTGTGAAGATGAACTCCAAAGACGCAGTTAGAAAGCTAAACTGAATATTATATTGCTTGACATGTTGGCATTTATTTAATTAACATCATGAAAAGTCAGAAATGGCCTTATTTGGCCTTTGTTTTGTTATATGGTATATATAGTAAGTTAGTGTTGGACTTTTGTTTTCTTTATGACTGTTGGACTTTTGTTAAGTTATTTCAGAAATCTGGCATTTACCCTTAAGTTCTTCTTGAATGTTTATGTTTTGACTCTAATTAATTTACATATTTTGTTTACTTAATTCACACTTCTTTTCTAATTAATTTACACATTCCTTTTGTTATTGTTCTTTTTTTCCTTTTTTTGTTTTGGGCTATGATGATACATAGAAAAGAACATCAATTTTGGATGGTCTTGGGACTCCAAAGGTTGTTATCTTGGGTTTCCTAAGTTGTAGCTTGAAATTAATATGAAGTTAATTACAAATATTAGCTTTCAGAGGAGCATATATATTAATAAGCACGGAATATTATATTAATCTTTAAAAAAACCAAGTTAATGAAAGGACAACTTGCAAAACTCTAATTAAGTAAAAGTTGAACCTAAATAGGACATGGATGTAAAAACAAACTCCAAAGGGAGTAGATTTGAAATATTATATTAATCTTTCAAAACAATCAAGATAATAAAAGGACAACTTGCAAAACGCCAATCAAGCAAAAGTTGAACATAAGTAGGGCATGGATGTAAAGACAAACTCCAAAAGTAGGGCATGGATGTAAAGACAAATTCCAAAAGGAGCAGTTTGGACAAAATGGGCTTATAAAATTCAAGAGATAATCAGTTTGAGTTTCTTAAATTGTAACAAATGTCAAAGGTATTTACCTTAAAGTTATGTATGTCCGGATGAACTCTAAGCTTCGAAGATGCTTATTTTAAGTTTATGTATGAAGATGATTATCTGAAGTTTATGTATGTGCCGGTGTACTCCAAAGACTCAAGTTAGAAAGCTAAACGGAATATCATATAGCTTCACATGTTGGCATTTATTTAATTAGCATCATGAAAAATTAGAAATGGACTTATTTGGTTTTTGTTTTGTTATATTCTATATATAGAAAGTTAGTGTTGGGCTTTTGTTTTTTTTATGACTGTTGGACTTTCCTTCTCCAAAGACTCAAGTTAGAAAGCTAAACGGAATATCATATAGCTTCACATGTTGGCATTTATTTAATTAGCATCATGAAAAATTAGAAATGGACTTATTTGGTTTTTGTTTTGTTATATTCTATATATAGAAAGTTAGTGTTGGGCTTTTGTTTTCTTTATGACTGTTGGACTTTCCTTTTGTTATAACCTGCCATCTTTTTGTGTTTCATATTCTTTTTCCAGTTTAGTGTTAACGGATTTCAAAAAATGTGGCATTTACCCTTAACTTAGCTTCTTCTTGAATATTCATGTTTTGTCTCTAATCAATTTACATATTTTGTTTACTTAATTCGCACTTTCTTTCTAATTAATTTACACATTTGTTTTGTGTGTTTCTTTTTTTTTTCCTTTCTGTTTTTGGGCTATGATGATACATACAACCTCCATTGTGTTGTTAAAATTTTGGCAGTTCTTCTGGTGGTCTTCAATTGTAGGAACATAAAAAACCAATTATTTGCTAGCACCCTTTGGCAACCAATTGTTGTTTACACAGTTGTGATTCGCAAAATAAATTGTTCCTTTTATTATCTGCTTCCTTTGGATTCAGTCTTGAGATTATCTAAGCCCAACGTTTGAAATGTTTTTCCAAATTTTTCTAATATTTTGTGGGAAAAAAAAAAAAATTTAGTTGGGTTTTTGAATGCTCTTGTCTGTGTAGTTCTTCCCGTGTTCATCAATTTCGTGGCTAAACTTCAAACTTTCAAGGTGCTTAACCTTACGTTTATGTTTGTTGAGATGAACTCGAAAGGTTCAAGTTAGAAAGTTGAAGTGAATACCATATTGTTTCCTGTGGTTATCAATTTTGGAGTATATAACTTTGATTGAGTTGGGTTTCCAAATTGTTTCATTATAAATGATAATTCCTATACTTCTCTACATGTCATCTTTGAAATATATGCCTTTGATTGTGTTGAATTTTCGATATTATTAACTCCTTTTTTGTTTTGGGCTATGATGATACATACAAAAGAACATCAATTTTGGATGGCCTTGGGTGTTCAGTTAATGATTGGAGGAAATGTATAAATGTCTCTGCTTTAAACTGCATTGTTTACTAGGCATGTTGTTGCTTCCATGTGGCTTCAACCTAAGATCCTCCGTTGTGTTATCGTTAAAATTTGAGCGGTACTTCTCGTGGTCTTCAATTGTAACGACATAAAAAACCAATTATTCGCTACCACCCTTTGGCAACCAATTGTTGTTTGTATAGTGATGATTCGCGAAATAAATTGTGTCTTTTATTATCTACTTTCTTTGGATTGAATCTGGAGATTATCTGAGCCTAGCGGTTGAAAAGGTGTTTCAATCTTTCCTACTATTTTTCCCACAAAAAAACAAAATTTGGGTTGGGTTTTTAAATATTATTGTTTGTGCGGTTCTTCCGGTGTTTATTGATTTTGAAATGTATGACTTTGTTTGGGTTGAGTTTCCAAATATTTTCATCATAATTGATAATTCCTACATTTCTCTACATGCCAACTTTGAAATATATGACTTTGATTGAGTTGGTTTCCCAAGGTTGTTAGTTTAATTTTCCTAAGTTGCGGCAAACTCCAAAGTTTGTTATTTTGGGTTTCCTAAGTTGTAGCTTGAAATTAACATGAAGTTAACTACAAGTATTAGCTTTGAGGGGAACATATATATTAATGAGCACGGAATATTATATTAATCTTTTAAAAAAACAAGTTAATAAAAGGACAACTTGCAAAACTCTAATTAGATAAAAGTTGAACCTAAATAGGACATGGGTGTAAAGACAAACTCCAGAAGGAGCAGATTCGAAATATTATATTAATCTTAAAAAAAAAAAACCAAGTTAATGAAAGGATAAGTTGGAAAACTCCAATTAAGCAAAAGTTGAACCTAAGTAGGATATGGATGTAAAGACAAATTCCAAAAGGAGCAAATTAGAAAAATGAGCTTATAAAATTCAATAGATTATCAGGTTGAGATTCTTAAATTGTGACAAATGTTGAACGTACTTACCTTAAGTTTATGTATGTTAAGATGAGCTCTATGCTTCGAAGATGCTTATCTTAAGTTTATGTATGAAGATGATTATCTGAGGTTTATGTATGTGAAGGTGTACTTGTCACGCCCCGGGTGTCAACCAGGACCCGGGCCCGCCAACAGATCCGCCGTGCACACAGAATTTTCCATGTACACAAAGCGCTGGTAACCTGCTCAGATAGATAATATACAATAAAAGAGCATAAACAGAGCTAAACTAATAGAACTAAAAGTAATCTCAGACTGAAATAAACTACAAGCTGAAATAAAAGTACAAAAAACTCCCAGCTCACCATAAATATACAACCAGCTGGTCAAAGCCAGACCCAAAAGTAAACTACTGAAGTCTGAGATACAAAAGGGGTACAATAAAAAAAAACCTCGCTAATCTCTCGCTCGGGGTAGATGATCTAGCTAGTCGGCGATCCTCTTACCTCGTTCTGCCGCTGAAGGCCCAGCAACTCCCACAGACGACTCTGCAAAGCAAAGGGGGAGAAGACAGAGAACAACCAAGGGGGTGAGAACTACTAGATAAACCAGTAGCCTCCCCTAGTGGGTAAAAACCTCAAATGCTGACGCAACCACTAGGACTATAAGAGGCAAAAGAAAGGAACAGTGGTATGCAATAAAGACTGCTGAAAAAGGAAGCTACCACTACTATGCCTCAAAATGCAATGCCAAGAAGATGACAGTATATATGCAACTATAACCCAACTGCCCAAGGAGACTCAATCAAAGGGCCAGGAGATACTGGCACTGCCTGCTCTGTCTGTGCCCGGCGCTCGGCACGGTGTAAAGTGTCATCTGTAGAAACCAGGATTTTAAAATCCAAATTTAAGTTAAAATAATTTTCAGAATTATTTAAATAGCAAAAATGGGCAATTAGTGGGTCAATAGTGGCCCAGAAATGTCGACTTTTGATCGGGGTCTGATCTGGAAAATTCGAGATCACCATTGCAATCGTCTCGTCGAAACATAGAAGTTTCATATTCATATGTTTTCGATCCGACGGTCGGATCTTCCAGAAATCAGAAATCAAAAAGCGGGCCCCGCGACTTAAAGTGAATAGTAACCCTCGGTTTTTAATCCCTCGCTTTCACTAATGGCCGAACCACTATCTAGAGTTTTAACCTAGAGGTATGAGTAATGGATCCTAGCTATTTTCGACGTTCTGAGCGCAATGGCACTGACGGATTTCGCGTTTGACGACCCGGGTGCATCGAAGTGCGTGCCACGCGCTATATTGAGTCGAACTTTATGGAACGACTTTTAATCCGGGCGTCGAACAAACCAAACAAACACGCTACCTGATAGGTCTCGACGAGCCGGACGTCGTGGCGAAGTCCGCTTCGCAAAACGGCGACCGGATTGTCTCGAATTGCGTGAAAGGTGCCGAAAAAGTGGGTATTTTTGAAGAAACCTTAATATTTTATGTAGCTAAATTAGTGGGATTAATACCATAGGGTGTTGGGTGCAAATTGTGTCTCCTGCGAAGACCCCAGAGTTGGGGATTGAGTGTGAACCGGGTTTAAGGTTTTTGGAAAAGAATCTTGCATTTATGTGAGATGTCTCTTGGGCTACTCGTGTGGGAGTTACACGAGGTGACTCTTGAGATTTCATAACTCCCAGGAGTTATTTCTTTCATAACCCAGGTGTTGGGATGGCCGAGGGGTCACCCCTCCCATTGTTGCTACCCAAGAGAGAGAGAGAGAAAGAAGAAGTTGGACCAAAACTCTTCCAAGGTGGAGTTGGAGTTCTCTGAGGACTTCCTTGGTGTCTGTGGAGCATCTTGGGGGGTTGCCGTGGCCGCGCGAAGGAGGAGGAAGAGAACCGGCTTCTTCCATCTTCTACAACTCCGGCCAAGGTAAGGTTTTTAATAACCCCGGTTTGTTTGCACCCAAGACCCCTAGCAGTAGGTTTATTAGGTCTTTGTGATGCTCCATGCACAGCCTGAGTCTCCCATGCAAGTTGGTTGGCCGGCGGGAGCAAAGTCTCGCCGGAAACCTAGATGTGCTCCGCCTCGAAAGAACTCGGCAACCGCTGAACCAAAATAGCTAAAAATTTGTATGCAAGGACTTTAGGATATGTAGATTAAATCTGCAAAGTTTCATTGAATATGGCTAAGTATTTAGAAAGAAAATGGATGCCCTAGCTTTTTGAATTATTGCAAGTTGGCCGAGCTTCTTGCTCCGGCGCCGGCGGGCTTCTCCGACGCCGGCCACATGCCCAGAAATCTTCTAGGGACCGAGGGGAGTCCATCCATGCACTTGCATGGCAACCATGCAGCGCGGTTGAAGCGCGGCCAAGATGGGTTCGAAATGGGATCAAATCTCGGCCGCCGGCGTTCCGGCCATCTCCGGCCGGGGTGGGAAGGTCGGGAAGCTTTTTATGGACCAGAGGAAGCTTCCATGCAATTTAGAAGGCTTCCTATAGCCTCTGTAAAAATCCGCCATTAATGGGCTTGAGCTCCAAAATGGAGCTTTGCTCCCCGCCGCCGCCGCCGCACCCCGAGGCCAGCCAAGGGTATGGGAAGCTTCCAAGAGGCAAATGGCACCTATTGGTGCATTTGGTTGAGCCCCAGACCCTCTGGATGGAACATCACGAATTTCAAGAAAACATGTCATCTTCTTCCTCGAGCCAAGCCCAACTTGGAGGGTTTTCGAGTTGCTCCAGTTGAGGCAAAATGTTCCAGAATCTCTGGGGATCTAGTTGATCCAAGTTGGAAGCCCTCAGGTGCCCTGGTTGCAGAGAACCAAGTTTCCCATGGTGTTGTGTGTATGTGTTGCAAATGTGCATGCCACCTGTTTGTAAAAATGCCTCAAAGAACTTTGAATTAGAATTTGATAAAACTGTAAATATGAAACTTGCTCCAAATAGTCCCCTGAGCTCTGTGCTCACTTCAGTTCAAACAGAAACTGAGTGGATTAAAGTTTGGTGCATTGTGAATTAGGGTGTAAGCTTGACCTTGGTTCTGCTTGAACCAGCACCCCTGGGCCTCAACCAGGGTGAGCACTGAGGTCCTGGCAGTGCCCAGACCAACTTTGATATACAAAATGTTCTTGTTTGAAGTTTAAATTAAAAGATATAGTAGAAACAACATAAAACAATAATGTTGGAGCAAAACCTTATTCTAGGCTGTTAGCGAAGCCGCGACAGTGCATTCCTAGCTAATTTGGGGTCACTGAACGCGATGCTCGCGTTAGAAACAGTGTTTGAAGTCTCGGAGAAACAAAAATTCATTTTGGGCTATGTTAGAGAGGGTTTTCATGACCCAAAGTTTTCCTCGGGTTCCGTGCTGCCGCAAATTGGTGAGCACGGTGTTCAGCAAGATAAATGTCACCTGCTGGAAGTGACGGTTCGTTAAAATGAATTTCCAGTAAAAAGAACGAGCGAAAACAGTGCTAAAAAGAGGTTTTAAGTTGATTTGAAACTGTTAGATTAAAAGTTAAGTTAATTCCTGAACAATATGTTTAATTCAGGTCTGTTCGATCTACATCTGGTTTTCAAGTGATCTGTTGATACAAATAGTCGCCTGCGATTTATCAGGTGGGTTTAACTTCGGTCCGAGATCTTTTCGGCCCTCGGTGTACGGTATTGGTTGGACTCCTGTTTTTGGTAACCTAGTTTATCTTGAGCCTGTCTGCCTTTGGTTGCAATATATATTACTGTTAGTTGCTTTGACTGATTGGCCATTTCGTAGTTGCACTCCTATGCTTGATTATTATATTGATCTACCAATGCTTGAGCCTGCCTTCCTTTGATTCAGTTATTTGCTACGTCATACCTGCTTTATGCCTGATTATGATCTTCTTTAGTGATCTTTACCATATCTGCTGATTAGTTGTTTCCAGTGGTTATATTATTGCTCTACATATTGCCATGCCTGTTTGGTCATCTGATAGTTGAGCTACGCCTGTTATCAGTTCTATTCTGCCTTACAGGATTATTCTTAGTGCCTCTGGTATTTATATCTTATCTTGGAACATTTCCATGGTTGATGAGTAAGCCTGTTTGTCCTGTCGATCAAATGATACACTGCTGAGCACATAGATTTGTTTAACTGATGTTTTTACCGAGCTTCGTAGGGTCGCCGAAGTCTGTTCTTGTTTGATAGGACAAAGGCAATTGCTCTGCGAGGTTTGGAAACCCAAGCTTCGTAGTGTCGCCTGAGTCTGTTCTTGTTTGATAGGACGAGGGCAATGCTCTTCGGGGTGTGGACTTTTCAAAACAGTTTTCTTAGAAATATGTGTTTAAGTTTTGTATTATTTGGTTGGTCTGCATGATTGAGTTGAGTTTTCGGTTGAGCTTATGTTGAGTTGAGATTTGCCTTGGTCTTGCATATGAGTTGAGATTCAGTTGATTTGGTTATTGCATCCCAGTGGGGATTTTCCCGGCTTGTTGCCGATTACCCGGTCAGTGGACCGCCAGTTTGAGCATTTGCACATGATTCGCCCGCACCGTTGTTCTTCACGTACACTAGCGGACTGATCCCCCGTAGCGGTGTACTTTACCGGTAAAGTGGTTAGCTGAGGCAACCCGTGACCCTAGTTTGGGGAATGTCAACCAGGAGGTGCCAAGAGGGCAGCCTTGCCTGAGGTCTTGTGAAGGCCAATATGGTAGCTTGTGATTGGGTCTTTGTGTTTTCATCTATTTGATGCATGTGTTGTTAAGTTGCTTTAATATGCTCCTTGATTCTTTGATCTGGCTTCTAGTTATCTGCCTGTATATGATTCTTTGTGATGCCTTTGATTATAGTTTCATTGTTATCTTGCTGATTGTCCTAACTCCTTGATGTGCTGATTATCCTGATACATGTTTTCAATTCTGCTAAAATTATCTCCTATGCTTGTACCCAGATTATGAGTTTTGCCTTCTTTACAGCACCAGTTATATATCTGCTTTACCCTAACCCATGGTCTATTGCATATGTTGCCTGTTCAGCCTGCTTTTATCATAACTCATGATTTTGCTATCCTCGAATTAAATACAGTTCCATGATTATATTTCTGCACAACCTAACTGGGATTATATATCTGTTAATCTTCATGATTGCCTATCTGATTATTCTAACCCCTGATTATTACTATCCTCTAGTATTGTATACCAGTAGGTACGATCTGCTATTTCTCGGCTCGTCGTGCCCACTGGGATACACTCCGGTGTGTCTCACACCCTCGGGTGACTGTTTTTCAGGCCGAGCGGGTGCTGGGATGTCGGGACGTGTTGGTGAGATTCCGTGTTAGATGTTGACCCTGGACAGCCGAAAGTTCATGTATTATTTGATGTTAAAGGAAAGAGTTGTAATTCAGATGTAAATAATTGTAGAGTTAATTATAACTTTTGCTTGTAGTTGTACGTAGTTAGTACTCTGATGATTGTTGCCAAGCTAGCCGTGCATATATAGAAAAGGCTCAATTCCATTGGGGATTGGGACTCTTCTATATATGTGGCGGTCTGTCATTGCCCTGGTTGTTTTTGCAACTCTGATTTTAAAAAAAAAAAAAAAAAAAAAAAAAAATTTTATACACTAGTTTTTGGACTCGGGGCGTGACATCATCACTCACAACTCACCAACTGTGCCCGGCGCTCGGCACGGTGTAAAGCCTACTCCGGAGTGGCACACGAGGGGAGCGACCCACACGAGTAAAGTGTCTCTGTATCAAGTATCTCTGTAACCAATATCGCACAATAGCAGGACTGGATCATGACTATGATCAAAGTGGGAAAAACTCCATCCACTAATGCAATCCCGATCCCCAATCTGATGCAATAGTAAACATCCGGTTAACCGCCCAAAATCCGCGGTCACCGTTGAACCCATAAACCCCAATCTGATAAGGCAAAAACATCTGGTCAACCGCCTAACATCCGCGGTTGCCACTATGCCCCACAATCCCCAAAACTAGTCTAAACTGTCCCAGACAATACTATCTCAAAATCCCGATCAGACTCGAGCATCATGCAGCGATAGAGAAGAACAACAATAAAACATGTTTTCTCCTAAGTCAAATCCCATAATATAGTGCTGCAGTAAAATGGTGGCTTAACTAGTTGTCCAAATAAGCATGCAATTGTCCATCTTAAAAAGTATTAGAAGAATGATCGAGGGTTTTTGCAAAGAATTGTTTGAAAACATTTATGTATTCCTTATTTGCATGCGGTTCAGGATATAGCAATTGTCCAACATTATTGTCCCAAATTTATCGCATAGAGGTTATTAATCAAATTAGGGGGCATTGCACCAGGTTCACATGCTAACAGCTAGTTGTCACAAATATAATTGGGGAACTCTAATACTCCTAGTGAGCAAGTCAACAAAGAGGGAAAACACAACCACCCACCTCGAAAAGCGTGCACAACACACCAAGAAATATCCCGCTGTCCTCTAAGCACACCGTCAGCTGAAACAATATCCTACAACATCACACAAGTGTACACGGTGTAAAAACTACCAGTCTCAAAACAGATTTTGCTGTTTTTATAATCAGCACGCAAAATGAGGAATTTCACCTCTGTCCCGAGCTCCAAAAATCCCAGAAAAATCACGGTTGTGTTCCTCGCGAAAAGTAGCCCAAAATCGACTCTTGAATCGCCTTGATCTGAAATTCCTACGCAGAGAAACAATTTGTCGAAGTTGCCGCTGTCCAAACATCCAAACAGCAAAAGAGGGGTCAAAACACCTCGGGAATCGTGCCAAAGAATCTGAATCCAGAGAAACGACCAACACGAAAAACAAAGCCCTACCTCTTAGGAACACACTGGCGAAGAAATCGTCGAAAAAGGACTCCTGTACTGCGCAGGGGACTCCTCGGACTGAAATGCGATGATAACGGGCAAAGATTGGGGGAAAAACGAGGCACACTGTAAAATCCGGATTGCCGCTGTCGAACTTCCAGAAAATCTGGGAACGCACCACGAGGTAGAAAAATTAGTGAGGAACAACTTCTCTTCAATGGCCTCTCTCTGGTTCTCTCTCTATCTCTTGGGAAAAACAGAAGAAGAGGGGAGGGGATGGCCTATTTATAGGCCCACAAAACAATTGGGAAAATTCCCTTTAAGTCCCCAGTTTCGGGCTGCTACAGTGCGGCCCGGCCCATTTCGGGCGTGAACAGTGCGGCCCGGCCCGGAATTTTCCGGGCGCGCACAGTGCGGCCCGGCCCAGCCCAGCCCGCACACGGGATCCCGCCCTGTCCAACCGGTCGTCCGACCCGGCCCAGGGCCCGCCACGTGTCCGCCAAACAGGCGGCAGCCGTGCAGCCCAACGGGGAAGCGCCACGTGTCCCCCGTGATTGGCGGCGCGGTGGGCGCGCCCGCCAATGGCGCGGCGACACGTGGCCCGCGCCCGACACGGCTGTCGGCGACCACCGCCGCCCACGCGCGCCCACGTGCGCCCACGTGCGTACGGCCGCAAACGCGCGGCTCTACGTGCGCCAAGCGCACATGGGCCGACCAATCCGGGGCTTCCACGTGGCGCGCCCCGGTCCACCGTGCACTGTGCACACGCCGCACCTGCCCGGCCTGCCCGAGCTGCCCGCGCCTGCCCCCGCGCGCCGAGCGCACTACACCGGGCCAATAGCGTGCCGCCACGTGGCCCGCCGGTCCACCGTGCACCGGCGGCCTTATTCCGTGGACCGAGAGTGGCGCGCCGGCCCAATAAGCGCCTGCCACGTGTCCCCGGCCGGTCCACAGCTCCCCCATGCACCATTTTGCGCAGAAAACTTCCGGGGGTCCCTTTTTGGGCATCCGGACTCCAAAATAAATAAGTAAATAGCCGTTTTCAAGCGTTTTTCCACGCTGAATCCAAATACGGCCTCCGATTGGCCGAAAGCCTTCTCTAAAAGTCAGCAAATACCTCCGAAGGCCAAACCAACAGTAAATACCACGATGTGTCCATCCGAAGCATTCCTTTGATGTACTGTGGGCCTAATACACCAATGATAGGTGTTTCACACCAAGGATTCACGGGAAAAACTATACGAAATCCTGGACCACTACATCCTCCCCCACTAACAAAAGTTTCGTCCTCGAAACGAAAATCATACCTCAATCCTGAGCCTCGAACAGGTAAGGGTAGGCGTCCATCATCTCTGACTCGAGCTCCCACGTCGCCCCGCGCCCATCATGATTGTTCCAAAGGATCTTCACATAGGGGATGGTCCGATTGCGCAATTCTTTCACCTCCCGATCTAGGATTCGCAATGGGTGCTCCTCATATCTCAAATCCTCGCTGATCTCGAGAGGCGCAAAGTCGATGACGTGCGACGGGCCGAAGATGTACCTCCTCAGGGTGGAAACATGAAACACATCATGGACACCAGCAAGTCTCGGGGGAAGTGCAAGTCGGTAAGCAACTGGCCCGATACGCTCCAATACCTCAAAGGGTCCAATGTATCGGGGACTGAGTTTCCCGCGAATGCCAAACCTCCTTATGCCTTTGGACGGCGAGACTTTCAGAAATACATGATCTCCCACCTGAAACTCTAAGTCTCGTCGCCGAACATCAGCATAGCTCCTCTATCGACTCTGAGCGATCTGAAGGTGCTGTCGGATTACTCTGACCTTTTCTTCTACCTCTAGCAACAAATCTGGTCCCAGAGTCCTTCTCTCCCCCACATCACTCCAATATAGCGGTGATCGACATTTACGTCCGTACAACGCTTCAAACGGAGCCATTTGAATGCTTGCTTGAAAGCTGTTGTTGTACGCAAACTCAGCCAGTGATAAGTGTCGAATCTATCCACCGCCGAAATCTAGGACACAAGCCCTCAGCATATCCTCAAGGATCTGAATCGTCCGCTCCGACTGTCCAACAGTCTGTGGGTGGAAAGCTGTACTGAATCTGAGCTGAGTCCCCAATGTAGTCTGTAAACTCCCCCAGAATCGCGAAGCAAACCTCGGGTCTCTATCTGATACTATGGAAGCTGGCACCCCATGTAACCTTACTATCTCATCCAAATATAATTGGGCTAGTCGCTCGAGTGGCCAAGTAGTCTGTATAGGCAAAAAGTGCGCTGACTTGGTAAGTCGATCCACCACTACCCAGATAGCATCTACACCTCCTTGTGCCCTCCGTAATCCGACCACAAAATTCATCGTAATGTGGTCCCATTTCCACTCGGGAATTGGAAGACTTTGTAACTTGCCAGCTGGCACTCGATGCTCAGCTTTTACTTGCTGACAAGTTAAACACTGAGACACAAACCTCCCAATATCCCTTTTCATGCCATTCCACTAGAAGTGTGTCTTTGAGGTTCTTATACATCTTAGTCCCCCCAGGATGAAGGGTGTAAGGTGTATAATGGGTCTCTCTCAATATCTGCTCTCTGATCTCAGCATCTATTGGCACACAGGCTCGATCCCTGTACCTCAGTACTCCCGCAGTATCAACTGAAAAAAAAATCCCCTGATCGATCACTCGGAATCTGATCTCTAATCCTGGTCAAATAGGGGTCCTCACTCTGTTTCTCCCTGATCCTGTCCAGCAGAGTGGGCTGCACGACTAATGACGCCAGTCTAGCAGAGACCCCAGGGAACACAACCTCTATCTCAAGCCGTCTCATCTCCTCCAATAGGGGTGCCTGGTTTGTGATCAACATAGACAAACTCTGTACTGCTCTCCAGCTCAATGCGTCAGCGACCACGTTAGCCTTGCCTGGGTGGTAAAGGATGTCCACATCATAATCCTTTAGTAGCTCTAACCACCTGCGCTGCCTCAAATTTAGCTCCTTCTGTGTGAACAGATACTTTAAGCTCTTGTGGTCGGTGTAGATCTTACAATGCTCTCCATACAGGTAATGGCACCAGAGCTTTAGTGCGAACACCACGGCAGCAAGCTCTAAGTCATGGGTTGGGTAATTCTTCTCGTAATCCTTGAGCTGTCTCGAAGCATAAGCAATTACCCTCCCTTCATGCATCAACACGCAACCGAGTCCATTGTGTGATGCGTCACTGTAGATCACATACCCTTTCCCCATAATAGGGAGGGAAAGGATAGGAGCAGTCATCAGTTTGTCCTTCAGCTCCTCGAAGCTCCTCTGGCAATCCTCACTCCACTGAAACTTAATTCCTTTACGCGTCAAACGAGTGTGGGGTGTGGAAAGTTTCGCAAAGCCTTCCACAAACCGACGATAATAACCAGCTAAACCCATAAAGCTGCGGCGGAAATCACATACAGTCGTCGGTCGAGGCCAATCACGAACTGCCTCAATCTTCGCCGGATCTATAGCTACACCTGCGGCGGAAATCACATGGCCCAAGAAAGCTACCTCCCGAAGCCAAAACTCGCACTTTGCCAGCTTGGCATACCACTTCTTATCTCGTAGGAGTTGTAGCACAGTCCTCAATTGTTCCTCATGCTCGGCCTCACTTCGGGAGTAAATAAGGATATCATCAATGAACACCACCACAAAACGATCCAGAAAGGGCCGAAATATCCTGTTCATCAAGTCCATAAAGGCGGCAGGGGCATTAGTCAATCCAAACGGCATAACTGTAAACTCATAATGCCCATACCGTGATCTGAAAGCAGTCTTAAGAATATCCTCGGCCTTCACCTTCAATTGGTGGTAACCAGACTGTAGATCAATCTTGGAAAATACACAAGACCCTTGCAGATGATCAAAGAGATCATCGATGCGCGGCAAAAGGGTACTTGTTCTTAATGGTCACTTTGTTCAATTCCCTATAGTCCACACACAACCGAAGTGACCCATTCTTCATTTTCACGAATAGCACCGGCGCTCCCCAAGGCGACACACTTGGTCTAATAAAGCCCTTATCCATCAGATCTTGCAACTGTGCTTTAAGCTCTCGCAGCTCAGCCGGTGCCATCCGATAAGGAGCCTTAGAGATTGGCGTAGTTCCTGGAACTACGTCAATTACAAACTCAATCTCTCTGTCTGGCGGCATACGAGTCAGCTCAGGTGGAAAAACATCCGGAAACTCGCGGGCAATAGGAATATCCCCGAGTCCCGGTGCCGCCGTAGGCCCCTCAACAACACTAGCCAAAAAGGCTACACATCCACGACGAATCATCTGCCTCGCTCGGGAAGTCAAAACCATAGAGGCAAAGAAAGCACTCTGACATCCCCGATATACAAACATCTCCTGGCCTGGCTCTCGAAAAGTGACAGTCCTCGCGGCGCAATCAATAGTCGCGAAATACCGAGCCAGCCAGTCCATCCCAAGAACCACATCAAAGTCCCTCAGCTGTCTCAAGACCAACAAGTCTGCTGGCATAATCCAGGACTCGATCTGTATCGGGCAGGACCAACAACACTCCTCCACGTGCAAAGTGTGATCGGGAATTTGAACCTCTCGTGCACGTGGCAAAAGTCCTATCTCTAACCCATGTAATGATGCAACTGATCTACTAATGACAGCATGCGATGCTCGTATAACAAATAAGATGTGAATCCAAATGCCAGAAATAGACCATACCTGCCACCACACAGTCAGCTGTAGCAGAATCCCCCGCCTGCGCTAAGCCATCCTGACCGCTCAACGACGGCTGTCTCTCATCAGAAGGGTGTGGAGGCGAAACTCGGTCTGGCTGGAGACCTGTCGGTGAAGCTACCGGTCGTAGCTGGGAAGTAGTAGGAACGGACACTAAAGTGGGTGCCGCCGCCGTCCCAGAAGGGCACGCAACTCGCAGGTGCCCAGGCTGCCCACACCTATAGCAGCGACCCCACCGCTGGGCACAGGTGCCGGAAAAATGCTGACCTCCACAAAAAATACAACTGCTGGGAGCCCGCAATGGTCGTGTCTGCTGCTGCTGCTGAGACCTCTGTTGGGATGCGATAGAGGCCAATGCTGAAGAAGGTGGTACTAAGGTCGGAAGGGGACATGTAGCTCGGATGTGGCCAGACTGTCCACATCGGAAGCATCGACCCCGCCTCAAATCACAGGTACCTGGTGGATGCTGCCCTCTACAGAAAACACACCTGCCGCGAAACCGTAGCCGTCTGCGAGAAGTGGCCAGTCCTACAACATCCGGGGCTGGGCGTTTCCTCTCTAAATGTTGTTCTGAAGCCCTGGCCCCCTCTCCAACTGCCGAATCACCCCTCTGCGCCAGCAGCTGCTCCAAGCGCTGGTCCTGTCGAAAGCTCCTCGCCACCAAATGAGTCACCAAGGCCCGCAGTTCCCCCAGCTCGGCAGATACAGCCTGCTCGGGCTCCTCAGAAGGGGTGGGGATACCCCCGGCGGAAAAATGACGACGGGGCGACATGCTGTCACAAAAAGGCACAAATCAGCAATAAACCCCACACGACCCAATCTAGCGAAAGTCAAAGACATCCCCCTTTTTCTGTGGCTTTATGTTGTCTGCAGCCAACATAACGGTCCACCAAAAATTGGGTATGTCGATCCCTCTCCACTCACTGGAAGAGTCCAATAAATAAAATCAACGACTTTCGCGGAATGTCCCGTCTCTCACGCCCTATCATCCTAGGGTCTGCCAAAAGCCTAGGGTTTCCTAAGTCCCAACTGACCTATCCCTAAGCTCTGATACCAACTTAATCTGTCACGCCCCGGGTGTCAACCAGGACCCGGGCCGCCAACAGATCCGCCGTGCACACAGAATTTTCCATGTACACGAAGCGCTGGTAACCTGCTCAGATAGATAATATACAATAAAAGAGCATAAACAGAGCTGAACTAATAGAACTAAAAGTAATCTCAGACTGAAATAAACTACAAGCTGAAATAAAAGTACAAAAAACTCCCAGCTCACCATAAATATACAACCAGCTGGTCAAAGCCAGACCCAAAAGTAAACTACTGAAGTCTGAGATACAAAAGGGGTACAATAAAAAAAAACCTCGCTAATCTCTCGCTCGGGGTAGATGATCTAGCTAGTCGGCGATCCTCTTACCTCGTTCTGCCGCTGAAGGCCCAGCAACTCCCACAGACGACTCTGCAAAGCAAAGGGGGAGAAGACAGAGAACAACCAATGGGGTGAGAACTACTAGATAAACCAGTAGCCTCCCCTAGTGGGTAAAAACCTCAAATGCTGACGCACCCACTAGGACTATAAGAGGCAAAAGAAAGGAACAGTGGTATGCAATAAAGACTGCTGAAAAAGGAAGCTACCACTACTATGCCTCAAAATGCAATGCCAAGAAGATGACAGTATATATGCAACTATAACCCAACTGCCCAAGGAGACTCAATCAAAGGGCCAGGAGATACTGGCACTGCCTGCTCTGTCTGTGCCCGGCGCTCGGCACGGTGTAAAGTGTCATCACTCACAACTCACCAACTGTGCCCGGCGCTCGGCACGGTGTAAAGCCTACTCCGGAGTGGCACACGAGGGGAGCGACCCACACGAGTAAAGTGTCTCTGTATCAAGTATCTCTGTAACCAATATCGCACAATAGCAGGACTGGATCATGACTATGATCAAAGTGGGAAAAACTCCATCCACTAATGCAATCCCGATCCCCAATCTGATGCAATAGTAAACATCCGGTTAACCGCCGAAAATCCGCGGTCACCGTTGAACCCATAAACCCCAATCTGATAAGGCAAAAACATCTGGTCAACCGCCTAACATCCGCGGTTGCCACTATGCCCCACAATCCCCAAAACTAGTCTAAACTGTCCCAGACAATACTATCTCAAAATCCCGATCAGACTCGAGCATCATGCAGCGATAGAGAAGAACAACAATAAAACATGTTTTCTCCTAAGTCAAATCCCATAATATAGTGCTGCAGTAAAATGGTGGCTTAACTAGTTGTCCAAATAAGCATGCAATTGTCCATCTTAAAAAGTATTAGAAGAATGATCGAGGGTTTTTGCAAAGAATTGTTTGAAAACATTTATGTATTCCTTATTTGCATGCGGTTCAGGATATGGCTGTGGAGACCGTAAACCCCGTATAGTTTTCCGACTGAATCTACAGTTGAGAACACCTATTGTTGGTGTATCTGGCCCAAGGTGCATCAAAGTGGTGCTACTGTTGGACCTGAGTGGTATCTTTTACTGTTTTGGCCTTCGGCTGTGTTTGCCAAAATTTCGGGAAGGTTTATGGCCAAACAGATGGTAGAATTGGATTCAGCACGGAAAAACACTTGAAAACGGCTATTTA
This sequence comes from Tillandsia leiboldiana, assembly GCA_029204045.2. Lineage (NCBI taxonomy): Eukaryota > Viridiplantae > Streptophyta > Magnoliopsida > Poales > Bromeliaceae > Tillandsia > Tillandsia leiboldiana. The sequence continues at coordinate 68,656 of JAQNDB010000176.1, read as the reverse complement.
TTTGCCAAATTTGGAGTCCGGATGACCAAAAACGGGCTACCGGAAGTTTCGGGGGAAAACGGGTGCATGGGGGGTGACCGTGGACCGGCTGGTGCCATGTGGCGGCTCGGGATTGGTCGGCCCACACCGCCTGGTCCACGGGAATGGCGCGCGGGTGCATAGACCGCGGGGCGGGCCACGTGGCGCGTGCGGATTGGCGGGTGCGCGCGGCTCGGTCCAGGGAAAAGTGCGGAGCGGCGCGTGGACCGGGTGCAGGACACGTGGCACAGCGGCATTGGCGGGTCCACGCGCTCCCGGCCCACTGGGCCCTTCAGCGGTGAGCGGGGGCGGCGGAGCGGTCGACGCGTGGCGTTGCGCCACGCGTCGCCACCCGCGGGGCCCCGCCGCTGTAGCGGGGGGGGCGCGTGGCGCGCGTGCGGTGGCCCCGCACGGCTGTCCCCTGTTTGGGGGTACGTGGCGGGCGCCCAGGCGGGTTGGACGGCGTCTGGTCCGGTCCGGGCCGCGCCGGATCAGCCCGGGCTAACGGGTTGGATCCGGGAATCAGATAAGCCTTATTTAGGCTTGTTTATCCGGTTTGAGGCCATTTTTTCACCCATTTCCTGTGGGAATTTCGCAGTGGGCTCTGAAGAAGAAGTCTTCCCCTGCCAGTGATCTTTCCAGCAGTAGCTTTCCGGAGTTGTGGTGGTGCACGGTTTCCGAGGTTGGCCGTTTTCCGACGCAGCGCGCTTAGTTCGTCTTCGACCCGTTTTGCGTCCTCTCGGTGCGCAGACTCTCCTGGCTTTACCCGACACCTGACTTCGACGATTTTTACGCCGTTGGACTCACGACAGGTAGGACTTTGATTTTGATATTCAAAGTTTCCCCAAATTAATTTCGGATTTTGGAGGTATTTGAGTGTTCTGTTGCCCCTCTTTCTTTGCGGATTTTTGGACAGCGACACGGTGTTTTGGCCATAACTTCGCGTACAGACATCGGATCAGGGTGATTCAAGAGCCTAAATTCATCTACTCTTCGCGAGGAATCTGCTGTATTTTTCTCAGGACTTTAGGAGATTGCCTCGAAGGTGAGAATCTCCTCTCTTTCCGGATGTTGATCTGGGGAAATTTCTACAGTAGGGTTAGAGGTTATTTTCTTGCCGGATTTATATCTCAGCGTAGAAAACTCGGATTTGGATGTGCAGGTAGTCGTTTCGAAGCTATCGACGCGTAGACCGCGGGGATATTTTATTTGGATTTTTTTGAGGACTGTGAGCAGGTGATTTTTGTTCATCTTCGCAGCGGAGTTATTGTTTGTTAAATTTGGCAGTTCTGGGGATATATATGGATTGTGACAGCTCGGTTTTTGTACCCAGGAGCAGTGTGGACTGCGCGGGACCGTTTGGACTCTGTGTAGCCGCCATCTTTGGTATTATCAGTTGTAGGACTTTTGACAGCTCGACTGATCAGGTGGGTGGTTGTTGTACTCCTCTCTTTGGTATGCCACTAGGAATGTTAGAGTGCCCCTAAATTGAAGATGCTAAATATAAGATGGGTAGACTTGCATGCTTAGGGAATTAACTCTTATTAATCAGATCCTATTGTTAGAATGATCACCTGTTTTAACCACTTATCAAATCTGAACGGTATATCTGAAGATAAAATAGTAATTGTGGACTGTAAAACTAATGATTCCTCTTATAAGACTGTCACTCTAGCTCAGGTCACTCTATATTGCTTATTCTGGGAAATTGGACAAATGTTGGAACAATGCATGATTAAACGGGTCACCTAATAATGTCATCTTTTACTGCTACACTGTTTTTGGGACTTGACTTAGGAGAAACCATGCATCTAATTCTCCTTCTTCTATCCTGGTAGACTTGAGGCATAGTTGCTCGGGTTCGAGCGGGTATCGGACAGTGTAGTCAGGTATTGGGGATTTGGGACAGTGTGGGCTTTTGACAGGGTGTTGCGGCGACCACGGATCTTGGGTGGTTGACCGGGTCGTCTTATTGCATCAGATTGGGTACTTGGGGGATCGGGCTTGCTTTAGTGGAGGGTTTTTTCCCACTTCTTTGAGTCTCGATCCAGTCCTGCTAGAGACAGTTACTTGTGGTTACTTACTTCTCTCGTGTGGGTCGCTCCCCACGAGTGCGACTCCGGAGTGCGCGGTTGCCAGACTTTGAGTCCTGGGGACTCCTTTGCTTCGGTGTTATGCGTAGGCTGGCATACCCGAGGCGGCAGAGCAGGCAGTGCCAGTGTCCACTGGCGGTCAGATTGGGTCATCTAGACAGGCTTCTGACACAGATGCATACTTTGTCATCCTGATTGGTTTAGCATGTAGAGGCATATTAGGGGTAGCATTTCATCTGAGTTGCTCATATTACACTCCCCTTTTTATCCCTTTCCTTTATGCCTCTGATCTTCCTGGTGGGCATACCTGAGCTGAGGCTTTACCCACTAGGGGAGGCTACTGTTTATAGTAGTACTTACCCCCACTATTTTGCTTGTTTCTCTCTCTCCCTTGTTTTGCAGAGTCCTCTGTGGGAGTTGCTGGGCCGTCAGCAACTGATCGGGGCAAGCGTATCGCGGACTAGATAGAGTGCCACCCGCGGACTGTAGCTGGAGAGTTTTGGGTACCTGGACTTCTCAGACAGTATTTAGTTACTTTCTTTTGGGTCTGGCTTCTGCCAGCTGTATATATTGTAGTAGCGGTGTGAGAGACATCTGTAGTTTATTTTACTGTTGTACTTTTTACTTCCAGCTTCTGTCTGAGTTACAGTAGTTTTAGTTAGCTCTGATTACTTTATGCTCTTTTATTATTATTGCTTATCTGAGCAGGTTACCAACGCTTCGTGTATGTGGGAAATACCGCATGCACGGCGGATCTGTGAGCGGGCCCGGGTTCTGGTTTACACCCGGGGCGTGACAGATTCAGTTGGTATCAGAGCCATTCACCAGCCGGAAATGTGAGATGAGTCTCGGCTGAGCCAGGGTTATATAGCGGGTAGAGCGAGGCTCCCCGGCTAATGACCGTTGTGAGTGGAGTGCAGCTCCTCACAAGGTCCGCTAAGGCTAGCGAGACGAGTCTCACATCGCCTGGTGCTTGTGAATGTGCTTGAGCCTGACGTGGACGTCAGGGCTTAAAGGGGGGAAGAATGTGACACCCCCGGAATTTGGATTAGTCCTCTATATAAATGATATAATAGGACTAAAATCTCTAACCCGGCTATACCATTTTGGATGGTAGTAAGATCCAAGAGGAACATGAGAGTTAAGCGTGCTAGAGCTAGAGTAGTTCTAGGATGGGTGACCCCCTGGGAAGTGGGGCGTCACAATAGCAATTGTCCAACATTATTGTCCCAAATTTATCGCATAGAGGTTATTAATCAAATTAGGGGGCATTGCACCAGGTTCACATGCTAACAACTAGTTGTCACAAATATAATTGGGGAACTCTAATACTCCTAGTGAGCAAGTCAACAAAGAGGGAAAACACAACCACCCACCTCGAAAAGCATGCACAACACACCAAGAAATATCCCGCTGTCCTCTAAGCACACCGTCAGCTGAAACAATATCCTACAACATCACACAAGTGTACACGGTGTAAAAACTACCAGTCTCAAAACAGATTTTGCTGTTTTTATAATCAGCACGCAAAACGAGGAATTTCACCTCTGTGCCGAGCTCCAAAAATCCCAGAAAAATCACGGTTACGTTCCTCGCGAAAAGTATCCCAAAATCAACTCTTGAATCGCCTCGATCTGAAATTCCTACGCCGAGAAACAATTCGTCGAAGTTGCCGCTGTCCAAACATCCAAACAGCAAAAGAGGGGTCAAAACACCTCGGGAATCGTGCCAAAGAATCTGAATCCAGAGAAATGACCAACACGAAAAACGAAGCCCTACCTCTTAGGAACACACTAGCGAAGAAATCGTCGAAAAAGGACTCCTGTACTGCGCAGGGGACTCCTCGGACTGAAATGCGACGATAACGGGCCAAGATTGGGGGAAAAACGAGGCACACTGTAAAATCCGGATCGCCGCTGTCGAACTTCCAGAAAATCTGGGAACGCACCACGAGGTAGAAAAATTAGTGAGGAACAACTTCTCTTCAATGGCCTCTCTCTGGTTCTCTCTCTATCTCTTGGGAAAAACAGAAGAAGAGGGGAGGGGAGGGCCTATTTATAGGCCCACAAAACAATTGGGAAAATTCCCTTTAAGTCCCCAGTTTCGGGCTGCTACAGTGCGGCCCGGCCCATTTCGGGCGTGAACAGTGCGGCCCGACCCAGAATTTTCCGGGCGCGCACAGTGCGGCCCGGCCCAGCCCAGCCCGCACACGGGATCCCGCCCTGTCCAACCGGTCGTCCGACCCGGCCCAGGGCCCGCCACGTGTCCGCCAAACAGGCGGCAGCCGTGCAGCCCAACGGGGAAGCGCCACGTGTCCCCCATGATTGGCGGCGCGGTGGGCGCGCCCGCCAATGGCGCGGCGACACGTGGCCCGCGCCCGACACGGTTGTCGGCGACCACCGCCGCCCACGCGCGCCCACGTGCGCCCACGTGCGTACGGCCGCAAACGCGCGGCTCTGCGTGCGCCAAGCGCACATGGGCCGACCAATCTGGGGCCGCCACGTGGCGCGCCCCGGTCCACCGTGCACTGTGCACACGCCGCACCTGCCCGGCCTGCCCGAGCTGCCCGCGCCTGCCCCCGCGCGCCGAGCGCACTACACCGGGCCAATAGCGTGCCGCCACGTGGCCCGCCGGTCCACCGTGCACCGGCGGCCTTATTCCGTGGACCGAGAGTGGCGCGCCGGCCCAATAAGCGCCTGCCACGTGTCCCCGGCCGGTCCACAGCTCCCCCATGCACCATTTTGCGCAGAAAACTTCCGGGGGTCCCTTTTTGGGCATCCGGACTCCAAAATAAATAAGTAAATAGCCGTTTTCAAGCGTTTTTCCGCGCTGAATCCAAATACGGCCTCCGATTGGCCCAAAGCCTTCTCTAAAATTCGGCAAATACCTCTGAAGGCCAAACCAACAGTAAATACCACGCTGTGTCCATCCGAAGCATTCCTTTGATGTACTGTGGGCCTAATACACCAATGATAGGTGTTTCACACCAAGGATTCACGGGAAAAACTATACGAAATCCTGGACCACTACAGTACTCCAAAGACTCAAGTTAGAAAGCTAAACTGAATATCATATAGCTTCACATGTTGGCGTCTATTTAATTAGCATCATGAAAAGTTTGAAATGGACTTATTTGGTTTTTGTTTGTTATATGCTATATATAGTAAGTTAGTGTTGGACTTTTGTCCCCTTTATGACTATTGGACTTTTGTTTTGTTATAAGCTGCCATGTTTTTGTGTTCATATTCTTTTTCCAGTTTAATGTTAACTAATTTAAGAAATGTGGCATTTACCCTTAACTTAAGTTCTTCTTGAATATTCATGTTTTGTCTCTAATCAATTTACATATTTTGTTTACTTAATTCCCACGTTTTTTAAAATTAATTTACACATTTGTTTTCTGTGTTCTTTCCTTTTTTTTCTCTTTTTTTTTTTGGGCTATGATGATACATACAAAAGAACATCAATTTTGGATGGCCTTGGGTATTCCGTTAATGATTGGAGAAAATATATAAATACCTCTGCTTTAAACTACATTACTTGCTAGGTATATTGTTACTTTCATGTGGCTTCAACCTAAAATCCTCCATTGTGTTGTTAAAATTTGGGCAGTTCTTCTGGTGATCTTCAATTGTAGTGACATAAAAAACCAATTATTTGCTGGCACCCTTTGGCAACCAATTGTTGTTTGCGCAGTCATGATTTGCAAAATAAATTGTGCCTTCTATTATCTACTTCCTTTGGATTCAGTCTTGAGATTATCTGAGCCTAACGTTTGAAATGTTTTTTCAAACTTTTCTAATATTTTTGTGTCAAAAAAAGACAGATTTTGGTTGGGTTTTTACATGTTATTGTCTGTGTACTTCTTCCCGTGTTCATCAATTTTGAAATGTATGACTTTGATTGGGTTGGGTTTTAAAATATTTTCGTTGGAAATGATAATTCCTATACTTTTCTACATGTCATCTTTGAAATATATGATTTTGATTGAGTTGGGTTTTCGTGGTTGTTAACTTAATTGTGGTAAGCTCCAAAGGTTGTTATCTTGGATTTCGTAAGTTGTATCTTGAAATTAACATGAAGTTAACTACAAGTGTTAGCTTCGAGGGGAGCATATATATTAATGAGCGCGAAATATTTTATTAATCTTTCAAAAAACTATGTTAATGGAAGGACAACTTGCAAAACTCCAATTAGGTCAAAGTTGAACTTAAGTAGGCCATGGATGTAAAGACAAGCTCCAAAAGGTCCAGTTTAGGAAAATGAACTTATAAAATTCAAGAGATAATTAGATTGAATTTATTAAATTGTAACAAGTGTCGAACGTACTTACCTTAAGTTTATGTATGTCAAGATGAACTCTATGCTTCGAAGGTGGTTATCTTAAGTTTATGTATGTAAAGATGAACTCCAAAGGCTCAAGTTAGAAAGCTAAACTGAATGTTGTACTGTTTCACATATTGGCATCCATTTAATTAGCATCATGAAAATTCATAAATGGACAAATTGATGTCAAGCTGGCATTTCAATTAATATGATATTGTTCCGCATTTTACCACGTATTTGATTAACAGGTTGAAATAATGTGTTTCAAAAATCAAAGCATAGGTTGGAAAACTATAGCTATGTTTTAGTTTTGTTATATCCTATATATAGTAAGTTAGTGTCGAGCTTTCATTTTCTTTACGATTATTGGACTTTTTTGTTTTATAACCTACCATCTCTTTGTGTTTCATATTGTGTGAAAAGAAAAAATTAGAGAAGTAAATACCTTTTTAGAGTTTTAGTTCTCAATAAAGGTTTACTTCTCAATTAGTGTTTGCTTCCATGTGATTTGCATGTTACTTGCTTTTTTTCCAATTTTAGAGCTTATATGTGATGATGCTTAGTTCAGTTTATGTATACGGGGCTAAACTTCAAACTTTGAAGGTACCTAACCTTACGTTTATGTTTGTTGAAATGAACTCGAAAGGTTCAAGTTAGAAAGTCGAAGTTAATACCATATTGTTTCCTATGGTTACCAATTTTTAAATATATAACTTTGATTGAGTTGGGTTCCCAAATTGTTTCATCATAAATGATAATTCCTATACTTCTCTACATGTTATCTTTGAAATATGTGCCTTTGATTGAGTTGAATTTTCGACATTATTAACTTCAATTTCCTAAGTTGTGGCAAGTCGAAAGATTTTTACCTTGGGTTTCCTAAGTTGTGGGTTGAAGTTAATATGAAGTTAGCTACAGGTATTAGTCTCGACAGGTATATTAATCTTTCAAAAAAACAAGTTAATGAAAGGACAACTTGCAAAATGCCAATTAATTCAAAGTTGGGGTTGAGTAGGTCATGAATGTAAAGATAAACTCCAAAAGTTGCAATTTAGAAAAATGGATTTACAAAATCCAAGAAATAATAAGGTTAAATTTCTTAAATTGTAACACGCTTCGAAGGTACTTACTTACCTTAAAAGATGAACTTTAAGTTTCGAAGGTGGTTATCTTACGTTTATGTATGTGAAGATGAACTCCAAAGGCTGAAATTAGAAAGCTAAACTGAATATCATATTGTTTCACATGTTGGCATCTATTTAATTAGCAAGTTAAAAATAATAGCTTCTAAAAATGAAAGTATAAGTTGGAAAACTATAGTTATGCTTTTGTTTTGTTATATCGTATATATCGTAAGTTATTGTTGGACTTTCATTCTCTTTACGACTATTGGACTTTTTACTTTTATAACCTACCATCTCTTTGTGTTCCATATTGGAGTAAATACCTTTTTAGAATCTTAGTTCTCAACATAGGGTTACTTCTCAATTAGTTTTTGCTTCAATGTGATTTGCATGTTGCTTTTGTTTCCCGCAGTTTTAGAGCATATATGTGATGATACTTATTTCAGTTTATGTATGTGAGGCTAAACTTCAAACTTTGAAGGTACTTAACCTTAGGTTTATGTATGTACAGATGAGCTCAAAAGGTTTATGTTAGAAAACTGAAGTGAATACCATATTGTTTCCGATGGTCATCAATTTTGAAATATACGACTTTGATTCAGTTGGATTTCCAAATTTTCTCATCATAAATGATAATTCCTATACTTCTATACATGTTATCTTTGACATATGTGCCTCTAATTGAGTTGGGATTTCGATATTCTTAACTTACGTTTTCTAAGTGGTGCCAAACTCGAAAGATTGTTATCTTGGGTTTTCTAAGTGCTGGCTTGAAGTTAGCATAAAGTTAACTACAAGTAGTAGCCTCGAGAGGTATATTAATCTTTACAAAAAGCAAGTTAATGAAGGAACAAACTCTGATTAATTAAAGGTTGAATTTGAGTAGCCCATGGGTGTAAAGACAAAGTCGAAAAAAGTGCAGAAGATGAGCACGAAAAAATATATTAATCTTCGAAAAAAAGCAAGTTAATGAAAGGATAACTTGCAAAACGTTGATTAATTAAAGGTTGGAGTTGAGTAGGCGATGTATGTAAAAATAAACTCAAAAAATTGCAGTTTAGAAAAATAAATTTACAAACTTCAAGAGACTATTAGGTTAAATTTCTTAAATTGTAACAAGTTTAGAAGATATTTACCTTACGTTTATGTACGTCAAGATGGAGTCTAATCTTCGAAGATGATTACCGTAACTTTCTGTATATGAAGATTTCCAATGCTCAAGTTAGAAAGCTAAACTGAATATCATATTGTTTCACATGTTGGCATCTATTTAATTAGCATCATGCAAAATCGGAAATTAACAGGTTAATGTTGAACTAACTTTTCAAATTAATATTATAATATTATATGGTTCCACCTTTAACATGCATTTGATTAACAAGCTAGAATTGATGGCTTATAAAAAGCAAAGTATAAGTTGAAAAACTATGATTATGCTTTTGTTTTGTTATATCCTATATATAGTAAAGGTATGAATATAAAGACAAACTCCAAAAGTTGCATAAAAATAGACTTATAAAATTCAAGAGGTAATGAGGTTAAATTTCTTAATTTGTAACAAGTTTCAAAGGTATTTACCTTAAGTTTATGTACGTCAAAATGGAGTCTACGCTTTGGAGACGGTTACCTTAAGTTTATATATGCGAAGATTCCAAAGGTTCAAGTTAGAAAGCTAAACTTAAAATCATATTACTCCACATGTTCGTATCAGATTAGGTGAATTTGAGGAGGACACCATGATTTGAGAAATTGGTTTTGTACGCTCATTTTTGTTTCTTTTTTTCTACCTTCGGTTTATAATGATACATACAAAAGAACATCAATTTTTGATGGCGTTGGATGCTCAGTTAATAATTGGAGAAAATATATAAATGTTTCTACTTGAAACTACATTACTTGCTACGCATATTGTTGCGTCTGTGTGGCTCCAACCTATAGTTCTGTGTTGTGTTACCGTAAAAATTTGAGCAATTCTTTTCGTGGCCTTCAATTATAGTAACATAAAATTCCAACCATTCACTTGCACTGTTTGACAATCAATTGTTTTTTTCCATAGTGACAATTCCCAAAAAAAAATGTGGCTTTCATTCCCTACTTTCTCTTGATTAAGTTTTAAGATTATCTGAGCGTAACGGTTAAAGTTAATTTTTTGCACCCGTTACTTTATATGTTTTAGTTTATAATTCTTTGCACCCGTTACATTTAACCTAGAATCTTCAGCGGTTTGTTGTGTTGACTATTGTGGTGATGGGTAATTGTTTAACCTTAGATGTTTTAATTTAGGTTTTAGAAAGTTGTCTCTCTTCTTTTTGTAAAAAAGATGGTTGCATTTTAATTGTACCTACATGTGTTTATGAAGAAAACAGTATTAAAAAACTCAATTTAATATTATGTTGTTTGACATCTTAACATTCATGTAATTAACAAGGTAAAAATAATAGCTTCCAACTCTCCAATGATTTTTGGTGTTAACCATCTTCATGATAGAGCACTATTTGAATTTATATGTTTTAGTTACTTTCCAAATCTCCAACGTTGTGTTGGTTACCTTAATAGTAGGTTAGTGTTTAACTTCACATGTTTTAGTTCAGGGTCTAAATCTCCAACGTTGTGTAAATTACCTTAATGGTAGGTTAATGTTTAACTTTACATGTTTTGGTTTAGGGTATGCAAAGTTATTTACCTTATTTTCCTTAAAATTGGATGCCGCTCGCCTTTACCTACATGTTCTCTGTGAAGTTTAAGATTTTTGAGTTGATTGTTGCTAACGCGACATTTGAAAGTTTCCATGTTGGGTTCTTGCATTTACCTATTAATTTTGGATTCAGAAACGTTTCGCCGCTTTACATTTACCCTGCAATTTTCAATGGTTTCTTGTGGTAATCATCGTGATGGTAGGATAGTGTTTAACTTTACATGTTAGAATTTAGATTTTAGGAAGTTCTTTCCCTTCTTTTCTTAAAGAGATGATTGTACTGTACCTTCACCTACATGTTATTTATGAAGTTTTTTGTTTTAATTAGATTGGCTATGTCTAATTTAAATTTGGGAATTTGTGATAGTTGGCTCTTGCATTTACTAATTACTCTTGAGTTCTAAGACTTTTGGACACTTTCCATTTAACTGAGAAACTCTAACAGTAGGTCGTGCATTATCTGGATGATAGCTTAATGTTTAACTTTACATGTTTTAATTTAGAGTCCACAAAATTATTTTCCTTCTTTTCCTAAAGAGATGATTGTTCCTTGCCTTTACCTACATATTCTCAACGAGGTTTACGGTTTAATCGTGGATTCTAAAATTTGTTTGCACTTTACATTTCACGAAGAATCTCCAACTAAAAAAACCCAACTACAAGACACTTTGCAAAACTCCAAATAATTAAAAGCTGGAGTTCAAATAGAGCATGATTAGAAGAATAAACTTACAAAATTGAGAGATAATTAGGTTACATTTCTTAAGTTGTGGTTAGATCCAAGTGTGTCTACCTTCGGTTTATGCACAACGGTTTGTTGTGCTAATCATCGTGATGATAGATTAGTGTTTAACTTGACATGTTATAATTTAGTTTTTATGAAGGGCTTTCCCTTCTTTTCCTAAAGAGATGGTTACAATTTACTTTGATCTACATGTTATTTATGAAGTTTGCGTTTTAATTAGATTGGTTATTTTCTAATTTAAAATTGGGAATTTCTGATAGTTAGAGCTTGCATTTACTAATTAATCTTGAGTTCGAAGACTTTTTAAGCCTTTACATTTAACAGAGAATCTCCAATGGTAGGTCATGTGCTATCTTGATGATAGCTCAATGTTTAACTTTACATGTTTTAATTCCGAGTTCACAAAGTTATTTTCCTTCTTTCCCTAAAGAGATGATTCTCCCTTGCCTTTACCTACATATTTTTTATGCAGTTTATAGTTTAATCTTGAATTCTAAAATTTCCGGGAAAGAGGTGATTCTCCCTTGCCTTTACCTACATATTTTTTATGAAGTTTACAGTTTAATCTTGAATTCTAAAATTCCCGGGCACTTTCTATTCGACGAAGGATTTCCAACTAAAAAAACCCAACTTAATGAGAAGACACCTCGCAAACCTCCAAATAATTAAAAACTCGAGTTCAAGCAGAGCATGGTTAGGAAAATAAACTTAAAAAATTGAGAGCTGATTAGGTTAAATTTGATACTTTGAGCAGAACAAATTGTTTTCTACCTTTTTCTTTCACTAATTGTTCTCTTTTCTTACATATGTTGTTAGTATTATTACCTTAATACTGCTCCTATCTTACTACAGGAGAAACGAAAGTAAGGAGGCAAGTTGTTGAAGTAGAGTAATTGGAGGTTGGTGCAGTGTGAATTAGTCGGTACTTACCTATTTTACTTCGAGTGGGGTACGTAGTTTTCACTTGCTTATTTTTGGTTCCCTAATTTCATATATTTAAAACTTACAATTCTCAATATACATGTGTATATAATTTGAAACAAAAAATACTACTGTACTTAAAATTGTTCATTCAAGAGCTTCATGCAACTTAGAATTTAAATTTACTTTCTATATTTACTCTATACTCATTTCTTTGCTTACTTATGTTTTGTTCATTATTTCTACGTTCTTCTACTTGCAATTGTGGATATGCACATGTCTTCCAAATTGTTTATTTCTATACTTGCTTATTAGAAGGTTAGGATTGCATTATAAATTTATTTAACATGTTTATACTTAATCATTCCTAGGTTTAATATGTAGTGTAGGACAAAGAAACAAGTTATAGAAATTGCTTCTTAGACTTATTGCTTAAGAATTTTATATGTTTTAGTAATTAGCTCTTTGTACTTAGTCTAGAGTCCAGCATTGTATGTATAATCAAATTTTAGAAATCAGTTCTTTATATTTAATCTTTATTGAATTCGATATGTAATGTAGTTTACACATGTTTTGCACACTTCTAATATGGAAATAAAGAGTTCTCTCTGTATAAATTACACGGATGTTTGGGTATCATTATTTAATTCGTTCCTTTTTTTTATTCGTAAACTCTAGATATAATCTTCCATGTTTCTTTCTTTCTTTCCTTCGCCAGCTTCTGTCCCGCCAAATACCATCCTACCAAAGGCCATTGTTCAACTCTCTTATCTTAAATTACTTGAGGAAATTAGCGAAAAACTAGGGATTCAAGCTCCTCGATGTGAGGTGACTTTAGTTGGTGGGGGGTGGTTCCTTGCATACATAGAATTTGCAGTTGTGCGTGTTGGCTCAATTGTTGAAATCCAGCGCTGTTGGGGTGGTCCATCTCGCGATATGCAGGGGGCAAAGGAGGAAGCCAGTTGTTTCGCAATTAGGAAAATGATGTCTAAATTTGAATTGGAGATTAAGGATATCAATTATGAGGACTATATATTGTACAAGAATATGTACAATCAAGTGATGATCCAATATGCTAATCTCTTGGCCGACTTCAATAAGCTAGAGCGTGAATACAATATGCTAAAAAATTGTTATGCCTCTACTCTTGATCAGAATGCAGATTTCGTAATTAAACAAGTAAAAATGCAATCTACAATTGATGAGTACCGTGCCACCATCAACTATCTTCGTCGGGGTTGTTCTGTTTCTTCAGCGGAGCCATCTGAAGAAACCTCCACTTCTTAGGCGTATATTATATTGCTCTCTAAATGGTGTCCCTTTTCTTCTTTCTTTTAAGTTAATTCCATATTTTATAGAAATTTGTAATACATTGTATTGTTCTATTCTATTTCCTTACAATGGTTACTTGCTATACTCACTTACCTCTTTAATATCATCTTTTGATACTTATTGATTATATTCGAAGTTGCATTCTTAGTTGTCATACTCCGTGGAACTGCATGAATTACCTTCGTTAGTCAGTGTGGATATACTTTGTTCACCTTAAATGAGGAACTTGTGTTCTTCAGTAGATGATGAGTATCGTTTTTGTGTCCTCTTTTACGGCTAATCGATTACCCAACTTTTCTTTACAATGTATATTTACAGCTTGCACTTTGATCTCATTTTAGCCAAAATTGTGAAAGATCTTAAATATTGAGTTAAGAGAAAATCTGAGGAAATTATGTATGTTCCCTTCTTTATTGATGAAATATTTGTCGTCCCTCTCCCTAATTTGTCCCCGGATCGGACTGCCTATGATTTGCCTTCGGTTCTATCTTTAATTTAGATTACAAAAAATACATATGGTTTGCTTTTAGTAAAAAAAGATAAAAATTATTAAGATATCTATCTCACAATATACACAAGAAATTGTGAACTACTAGAAAAAAAAAATGTTGGATTATTCCTCATTTATGTATATTTATACATATAATTATTACAATTTCATCTTTTAAACTAAATAATAATAATTTTAAATACAAAATAATATTTCCCATTATATTATGGTATTATAATAATTTTTTTCCCCAAGTAAATTCAGTTCCCTGTATTTTTCGCTTTTATGTTTTCAAATTTATTAAAATTAAGTTATATAATCTAATGACAATACAGTGAGATATTATTTTACTCTTTTCTTTTCTTACTTATCTTAATACATTTTCGTTTCTATTAAATTTTAGGTCATGGAGCTCTCATGCATAAAAAAGGTTTGCTTTACCCTTAGTTGTTCCTCTTCTATTCATGCTTCCCTTACTATATTCCTTGATTATTCCATTACTTTTTACACATGCTTCTTTTATTTCTCCATAATATTTACAATTTCATGGCATTTAATATTACTTAATATTGCCATCATTTATCGGTACCTTTTCTAGCTTAGTAACTTTCCCCTTTTGCTTATTTACTATTATTTTGTAATACGTACTGTTAAAACCTATTTCTCTCCACAAATTTATGCATGATTTTGCAGGCTCATGTTTGATGCCCTATTTTTGCTTGCCGTATATTTTACCTATAATTATATGGATATTCCAACATGTAGTCGAGGGCATAGGAAACAACGCAAGGACATCCTTAGTAAACGAAAAAATAAAGGAACGCCTCATTCTTCAAGATATATTTACCGACTGGATAAAAATAAAGTAGCAGACAATCCTGGGATACCAACAGATCTTCCAACAATTTGTCGAGAAAATAGAAAACGACGTCGGATTATTCTTGATCAGCGAAGGAATAAAAATAAAGTACCAGACAATTCTGGAATACCAAAAGATCTTCCAACAATTTGTCGAGAAAATAGAAAACGACGTAAGATTATTCTTAATCAGCGCAGGAATAAATACACGGTTTCTTCCCTGGAATATATAAATGATTCGAGTCAAAACACAAATAGAAGAAATTATGAAATACTACCAATTTCTTTGGGAGTTCCGTCACATACTCCCGACCAATCATATTTTGGATTGCCACATTACAAGTGTCAATCATGTGGAGCTTTACTGTGGTACAGTGAAAGAATTTACAAATCTCGAACTGAATCTACACCGAAATTCTCTTTGTGTTGTCAAGAAGGTCGAATTTACTTACCGTTACTACGTGAGCCGCCAGCTATTCTAGCTACTTTGTTGGATTACCAAGGTGGAAAAGAAGCTAAGAAATTTCGTGACAGTATTAGAGTATACAACTCTATGTTTGCATTTACGTCGCTGGGTGCAAAAATAGATACAGAAATCAATAAGAGAACTGGGCCATATATTTTTAGAATTAATGGTCAAAATTATCATATAATGGGCTCTCTTCTCCCAGTAGACGGTCGCCATCCTAAATTTGCTCAGCTTTATATTTATGATACCGAAAATGAAGTGGATAATAGATTAAAGGCACTTGGAGTGAATGATGATGATGAAACTATTAGTAGGAATGTTGTAGTAGAATTATTACATATGTTTGATATGGAAAATGAAGTGGTTAAAGCATTTAGGATGGCAAGAGATCGTTTTATCCAAAATGATTTCTTACCTATGAAATTGCGCTTAATTGGTACACGTAGAGAAAATCAAGAACAATATAACGCTCCTACAAGTTCTGAGATTGCTGGTTTGATAGTAGGTGATTTGGGTAGTGCGGATCGACAACGTGATATTATTGTTGAACATAAAGTTGAGGGCTTAAAACGCATTAGTGATTTACACCCTTCTTTCATGGCAATGCAATACCCCATTTTATTTCCATATGGTGAGGACGGTTTTAGACTTGGCATACAGTGTAAAGAGACATCGCGAAAAAAAATGAATTTTAGACAATATATTACAATGCGCGAATTTTATGCCTACAGAATTCAAAACAGAATAGGTGAAGGAAGCACATTAATACGAGGAGGTAAACTTTTTCAGCAATATATTGTTGATGCGTTTTCGTGTGTTGAAGAAGAAAGGCTTCAATATATTAGGAAAAACCAACCTAATTTAAGATCCGAAATATATAAAGGTATAAAAGATGCTGTTGTTGAAGGAGATGTAAATGGAGATGCCATTGGTAAAAGAATTATATTACCATCAAGTTTCACAGCTGGACCTCGCTACATGATTCAAAATTATCAAGATGCTATTGCTATATGCAGACATTGTGGGCCTCCTGATTTATTTGTTACATTTACCTGCAATGCACAATGGCCTGAAATTCGAGATGCTCTGCAATTTATTCCTGGCCAAAAACCGGAGGATAGACCCGATATTGTTAGTAGAGTATTTAAAGATAAAATTAGAGGCTTTGATGAAAGATATCAAGAAAGGTGTTTTTTTTGGACAATCAGTGGCAGGTATGTCATTATTAAATATAACTTATACTTAACAATTAGTACTTTCTCCTAAAATGTAACACATTTATCAAATACTTATTTCTGACATTCTATTTTCCTCTCTCTTCATTCTTCACCACCTGTTCCGCGACTTATCTCCAGAATTATATACGGTGGAATTCCAAAAAAGAGGCCTCCCTCATGTAAACATTTTAATATGGTTACATACAAAGCATAAATATTTAACAACTTCGGAAATAAATTCGATTATCTCCGCAGAAATACCTGATAAAGTTTGTGACGCAATCGGGTATGCAACTGTTGAAAAATTTATGATGCACGGACCATGTGGAACAAGTAAATCAGGAGCACCGTGTATGATCAAAGGGCGATGTTCAAAACATTTTCCAAAAGAATATAAGAATGAAACTGTGATAACTCCGGATGGTTTTCCCATTTATAGGAGAAGAGATAATGGTAAATATGTTTTAAAGGCTGGCATTCAACTCGATAATAGATTTGTTGTCCCACATAATCTACGATTAATTGTCAAATATCAAGCTCATATTAATGTTGAATGGTGTAATAAATCAAGGCTCATCAAATATTTATTCAAGTATGTGAATAAAGGGCCAGATAGAGCTGCTGTTGTTATAGAAAATAATGTGAGCTACAACAAATCAACTTCTACACAACAATCTACATATGTTGATGAAGTTAAGCAATATTTAGATTGTCGATATTTATCAGCATATGAAGCTATTTGGCGATTATTTGAATTTGACATCCATTTTAGACAACCATCCATTGAGCGTTTGTCTATTCACCTGCCCATAATGAACAATGTGACATATCATGGTTCGCAAAATTTAGTTGATGTTTTGAACCGCCCTAATATTGACAAGACGATGTTGACTGAATGGATGCATACTAATGCTATATGTGATGATGCTCAACAACTTACATACACCGAATTCCCTACGAAATGGGTGTGGCATAAAAAAGATAAATTTTGGTCTAGACGAAAGCAAGGATATCGTATTGGCAGAATAGTTTATATACATCCGAATGCAGGAGAATTATATTTCTTAAGAATTCTTTTAAACATAGTAAGAGGTCCAAGAAATTACCTAGAAATTTGAACTGTGGATGGTGTTGTATACGACACATTTCGTTCCGCGTGTAATGCTCTTGGTTTACTTGGTGATGATAAAGAATGGAGGGATGCATTAGAAGAAGCATCACATTGGTCCTCTTCACTTGGACTTCGACAGTTATTTACAACTATAGTAATATTCTGTGAGTTGACAGATCCTCTCAAATTATGGAATGAATATTGGCAATTAATGTCGGACGATATTTCATACAAATTGAAGCATATTCTTGGGATTCGAAATCTCCAAATACCTGAAATTGAGCTTCAAAATCATGTTTTACTTGAGCTCGAGGTTCTTTTCAACAAAAATTCTTCTTCGCTTTCTGATTACAACCTTCCGAATCCCGGCAGAGTAATTTTTGATGATTTTGATAATAGGTTAATAAGAGAAGAATTGGATTACAACACAATTGAGCTAGTACAGGATCATATTGAATTATTTGACGGATTAAATGATGAACAATGAATAATATATAATGTTGTCTTGACTTCTGTGTATCAAAATATTGGAGATATTATATTTGTTTATGGACATGGTGGAACAGGCAAAACATATCTTTGGAAGACCATTATTTCAAAATTACGCTCAGAAGGAAAAATAGTTCTAGCTGTTGCTTCCTCAGGTATAGCATCTCTTTTATTGCCCGGAGGCCAAACAGCTCATTCTAGATTTAAAATACCTATCCAAATTAATGATTGTTCTGTTTGTGAAATTAAGAAAGGTACACAACTTGCCGCTCTAATTTCCCATGCCAGCTTAATTATTTGGGATGAAGCACCTATGAATCATCGACATTGTTTCGAGGCTTTAGATAAATCATTAAAGGATATTATGGGAATTGATGGTTCAGGAACTACTGAGAATCTTTTTGGAGGGAAAACTATTCTTTTGGGAGGCGATTTCAGGCAAATACTTCCAGTTATTGTTGGCGGCAGTAAACAAGATATTTTAAATGCATCACTAACTAGATCTTATATATGGAGTAAATGTAAAGTTTTTCGCCTTACTATAAATATGAGATTGCTACAAGGTTCGACAGATAGTGTATCAAATAGAGCTCTAGAAGAATTTAGCCAATGGGTACTTGATATTGGTGATGGAAAAATAAATGGTATACAGTTAGATAATGAAGAAGAACCAACATGGATCAAAATTCCTGATGACATGCTCATCAAATTTGATGATGATGGAATAGAAGCGATCGTTTCTGAAATATATGATAATATCGAGTACAACTACAATGATTCTACATATCTACGAAACAGAGCTATTGTTACCCCTATGAATGAAAGTGTTGATCAGATTAATACCTATGTGCTTTCTTTACTACAAACAGAAGAACGACTATATTTAAGTTCAGATTCAATATGCAGTTCATCTAAAAATTCTGAAGAAAGCAACATACTTTACCCAGTAGATTTCTTGAATAGTTTAAAATTTAATGGGGTACCAAATCACGAATTGAAGTTAAAAGTAGGGAGCCCTGTGATGTTACTTCGCAACATCAATCAAAGTTCTGGACTTTGTAATGGCACTCGGTTGCTTATAACTCAATTAGCTCCTAGAATTATTGAAGCATAAATTTTTACTGGCATCCATGTTGGCGAGAAGGTTTATATTCCTCGCATTGTGATGAATGTTACCGAATCAAAATGGCCATTCGTATTAAAAAGAAGGCAATTCCCACTTCGATTGTGTTACTCAATGACAATTAACAAAAGTCAAGGGCAAACATTAGAAAAAGTTGGCTTTTATTTGTCACAACCTGTGTTTTCGCATGGCCAACTTTATGTTGCTATCTCACGAGTCACATCAAAAATAGGCTTACGGATCCTTATAGAAAATAAAGATGGTCAACCTCAAGGATATACAAGGAATATTGTTTATAAAGAAGTACTTGATGATTTAAAATAATATTCTCAGGTTTGCAATATATTCTCTGATCTTCCTTCTTTTCACATCTAAATTGATATTTTCCCTTCGGCATTCCCATTTGTGGAAAAAGAAAAAAAATGTTCTCCCTCCTTAGTTATACTAACTAATATTATATTTGTTGTTTACTCAAATAGAAGCCTATCGGTACAATGAAGACTTTACTTTTATCACAACTCTCGCTACAATCTCAAGAATGCGGAATCAAAGTTCGCATTTGCCGAATATGGGAATCAACAGCTCCTTTTTTAAAAGGAGATATATTTAGCTTGGATTGCTTATTAGTGGATGAAGAGGTCCGTATATTTCTTTCATTTTAAATGTCTTCCTTCTCTATATATTTTTAACGTCTGGCTAACATTATCTCTTTATCTACCATGGTATGGCGTAGGCTTTTTCTATGCAAGCAACAATACACAAACAAGATGCGGCGGCATTTAAATCTACGATAACTGAAGGCAATCTATATTTAATAGAAAAATTCGCTGTCATTCCAAGTAAGAAAAGATTTATTGCCATAAACCGTGATTACATGATTCAAATAACCAAGCGGACACAAATAAGTGAAATGGAAGAAAATTTGAGTGAAATACCACTATACAGTTTTAATTTTTCAACTTTCTACGAAGTTGTACACAAACGATACAATGATGCCGTCCTGACAGGTAACACTCTCTCCAAATAAAATTTGATTCTCCCGAATTACTTACGGTACCCTGACTTCTGTTTGCTCAATATTCTGTAGATATTTTCGGGAAAATTACAAGTATTCACGATATTACGCATAAATACATTGGAGAGACTTTAACTCCAATCAGGAATTTAGAAATTGAAGACTCTGAGTAAACAATTTCTAATTTTAAATAATAATAAAAATATATCGATTAAATTTGATTCTAAATCTATATTAAATGAGATTTCTTCTTTTACAGTCAAAATATTTTGTCCGTTGCTCTATGGGATAAATTCGCTGTTTCCTTTGATGAAACACGCTTTCTACTGAAAGAACCTAATAAACCAATTGTAATAATTCTGGCTGGTATGACAGTTCGAACATTTAGAGGTTAGTACTCTAAATGTAATACCAATTTTTCCCTCCTCCGATATACCACATGTAGAGTTCCAATAATTGTATAACATTTTCTACAATTTCAATACAGAAAAGCTATACTTATCAACATGTTCAGCATCAAAAATATACTTCGATTTACAAATTCCGGAAGTACCTGAATTCCTTAATAGGTTTGACTACTAATCCTATATTCCTCTTAATTTGGTCCTACATACGACTTGCTTTGTATTGATTATTAACATTTAATGTGCACATTATTACGCATAGCTTGGAAGCAACGGGTCACTCAATTTGCCGAATTGGATGTGCAGAGGAGGATCCTATTCCACCTGAAGCAGAAATGCATTTAAATAGGAGAACAATTGAAGAATTGCTGAATGCTACCCTTCCTGATACTGAAGTAATATTTTTATAACAATACATTTCTCTCATACAATTATGTTGAATTAACATTATTTGTAATACCTAATTTATTCCTTCTAATCTTAGAATGCGAAGTTTACCTGTGAGTGCAAAATTATCGATATTGATACGTCATATGGCTGGTGGTATAAAGCATGCCACTACTGCAAAGCTGCTGTTAAAATATATGATGATACATTTCTGTGCTCGCGTTGTGGTGATAATGATCAACCACCACTTCCGTGGTAAAGCCTTCAATCCATTTATGTTCTTGAAATATTCGAAGTTACCAGTTTAATACTTAATGATTTACAACGTGATATCATTTTACTATATATGTTTGAAAATAGGTATAAATTAAACATCATTGTCAGCGATGAAACTGGCGTAGCTAATTTTACAATATTCGGGAGATTAGCTCAAGAGATGCTCCGCATCCCAGCACAAAATCTAGCAATCGCGCCTAACTCAGATAACTCCACTCTTCCTCCTGTAATAAAAGCAATCAAACCAAGTACATATTTTTCAAGTAACAGTGGACGCACAAAAATTTACAACAAGTGTTGCAAGTTTTAAAGTCTTGAAAATTTTTACGTTAAATAAAGAGAAGAGTAAAAAAACCAGAGGTGGTGACTTGCTAAAATGTGAAGATCAAACTTGCTCAACTTCCAGTGAAAAACAGGAACATTCTGAGTTATTCGAAGAAGCATCTCCGATCATAGGAAATTCTTCTAGGTAATATACTTTTGTGAATATCCTCCTGTTATATTTCAAGTATAAATTATTTACTGCAAATAATATTTATTGCCTGATTATTTTGACACAGCTTGACACAATCATCTGGAAAAACACGTCAAGTCCCTCCTCGAACAAAACGCCGTCTTAAGTAATATTCCGTGTTATAATTTTCTCCAATCGACCTACTCCTTATTTGTGTATAAAACTACTAATATTTAATTATCATATATGCAGTTCTAAAGATGCTGATGAAGCTAATGGAGCCAAGAAATGAGAAGCTATATATAATTTCTCTTTTCTCTATTAATAACTAATTAGACTCCTTATATTTACTAATTACTATAAGTCTGACAACAATAGTATATATATATATATATATATATATATATATATATATATATATATATATATATATATATATATATATATATATATATATATTCTCTTCTACTAATTATTATACGCCCACCAGTAAAAGGATATGTATATATATATGTAGAAATTCTCTTCTACTAATTATTATACGCCCACCAGTAAAAGAATATGTATATATATGTAGCAAGCACTTATCTTATTGTATTCATAAAGTATATTTTCTGGTAAGACCATATTTCTATTAGCTCTTATACTATTATCTTGATATTAGCTCTGAAGTATGCACATTAATTTCTATAATTGACGTTATTTACCCTGCATGAAATTGCCAATACCGATTTATCATCCATCTCATGCAAATAAACTCAAGGAAATCTTCAACTTGGTTTTACTTATGTTTGTTTACAATTTTTGGGGGCAATGATGTTAGCGATACAGAAAAATGAGTTCTGGATGGTCTAATACTTAGACAACCAACTTATTAATAGTTTCAGACTTCTTTCAATTTTTGTGAACAATTAGCCAAGTCTTAATTTCCTAACTTTGTTTTCGCGTTTGCTTGCTACCTAGATTTATTACTTGTTTCACGTTGTCTAAATTTGTTGTTTTGATGAAGCTCTGTTGCTATTTGTATTTTACTGTTCAGATTTGGTAATTTTAACTAAAAAAACCAAATTTTGATCTGATACTTGCTATGGGTTGATTACCTGTCACTGCACTTGATGCAATTCCTATATCTGAGCCTCCTATTTTAAAGTTTTTCATTGTAGTTTCCTCTTAATGTTCTTTTTATTTCTAGGCAATCAACTCACTGAGATTTTTTTCAATTTCGACACTTCTGTGCAATTTCCTATATTTATATTCGTTAGTATGGGCTGATTATCTGTTACTATACATGATGAATTCCCTATATATGAGCCTCCACCCATACCAGTTTACTAATCCATCTCTTGGAGTACCTTTGGAACCTGAAAAGTGTGAATCTTGTGGAACAAGAAAACATAGTAAATGTAAAGGTTCAATATACCATCCACTACTTCATGTGTAATTTGTGGTGGTGAAAAGAGTAAGAAATTTACGAGCAGTTTGGCATAGTATATAATTTTCCGCTCCTATAATTGAGGTTACTTACCCTGCATGAAATTGCCAATACCAATTTATCATCCATCTCATGCAAATAAACTCAACAAAATCTTCAAGTTGGTTTTACTTATGTTTGTTCTCGATGTTTTGGGGCATTGATGTTATGTCACGCCCCGAGTTTTGAAAAGCAGGCTAAATTTTTTTTTTTTATATAAATCAGAGTTCACAAACCGGGCGTAACAGGCCGCCACATGTATAGTAAATTCCCTGCCCAACTGGACAGAGCCTTTCCTATACATGCACGGCTAACCATAATCAGTCAATACCAGAGTAGTCTAAACTACGCATGCAAAACTAGTCAATTTATAATAATTAAACTGAAATGCGGAAAATGAAATATACTGACTACATATGGGTCGATACTATCGCAATCGTCTCACCAACGTGTCCCGACATCCCATCACCCAAGCGACCTGAAAATGGTCACCCAGGGGGTGTGAGATACACTGTACATGTATCCCAGTGGGCACGACGAGCCGAGAAATAGCTAATCATACCTACTGGATACCGTAATCTGCGGATAGTAGATAAATCCATAGGTAAAGCTAAAAATGCAGGTAATCAAGCATAAGGGAGCTATAGATAACAAATGCGAGAAATCCGAAAATAACTGTGCAGATATGGGTATATGACTAAACAGTAGAACATGCTAGAATATCAAAATATCAGCTATGCATCAACAAAAGAACAGCAAATACTAACCGATGCCACTATTGGTCACGGGGACCTCAGGCGAAGATATCTATGCCGAGCCAATCACAATCATACTGGATTCCACCTAGCAGAACTGAACCGCAACCCCGTACCATTGATATAACCGAGAGGATCCTCGTACCAAAAGGTACAGCCGAGAGTTTCCTCATATCGGTACCGCCGAGGGGCTCCCCGTACCCAGTGATACAGCAAGAGGGGCGAGCTCACGGGTCAAGCAGACCCTTTACCGGTAAAGAACGCAATGTGGGGGATCAATCCCACGGCGTACGCGAACGACAGCAGGTGCACAATCATCACAATGCGAATGCTAAATCTCACGGTCCACAGACCGGGTAATCGGCAATATGCCGGAAATCCCCACAGGGATGCAAATGTCTATATATCAATCATATATCATGCAGTCTGGAATATAAGGAATATGCATCTCTGAATAAAAGCAAGTATAATGTAGTGATCGAGCAAGCATGATATAAATGTCCAAATATGAGCTAATGAACTGTCATCTAACTAATGACCAATCAAGCAGGTATATGTCCAGATATATGCGAAGGATACTAGATCAACAGAATAAAGCTCATAAACATAATCTGGGCTAAATAGAAGTACAGGTGTCCGACTGGACTAAAGCAAACAGAGGGCCGAAAAGATAAAGCCCAGACCGAAGATAACCCACCTGAATGTAGGCGGTCCAACGACTCCAACAGAAGGCTCGTGGGCCGGAGTCAGACTGCAAGGACCTGAACAGAAACAGACTCACTCATACCCATCCCGTCAACACTATATTAATATGGCGTTAACACGGGGAACTTAGCCGAACCAGGCTTTTACCGAAATTTCTGGAAATCCACTGAAACTCAAAACTTGACCCACCAATGGTCTACAAATATCCAAATACCCCCAGACTACACTTGCTGACCCTAAACATCATAATTTTGATGTTCGGGAAGACAGGGGCAAGACCGTAATTTCCTATGTCGAAATGTTGACATAATTACTTGCACGACTCCCGAAGAGCCGATTTTGACTTCGGAGTCTCCCGACAGAAAACTAAAGTCACTGGACCAGCCAGGACAGGGTCGGGGATAACCAGAGACAGATAATAAAGTCCATTTATCATTTTATTTCTTCAATGTGCGTGAAACACGCGCCGGAAGCCGTAAAACCGACGATTTCGTCGATTTACGGTTCGTTAACCGATTCCCGCTCAACGAAATACTTTTGGAACCCAACGAAAGATCCATAATTCATAAATCTACTGTTTACCACCATCCACCATGCTACATTTACAATTAGCGCCCCGGACTTTTCAAAGTTGCGTAATAAACAGGTAATTTCTCACTGATTAATTCATAACTTTCAATCTAGAGCATTTTAAATCACAATATTTTATCAGTAATTATATTTCGATGTGCTGGACCTCGTGCTCACAGTCTGGACTCAATTTGAGCAACCCAAACGCAGATTGGCCCATAATTATTGTATATTGAGGCTCAATGTTGTAATAATTATCTAGACAAGGGTTCTTTCTCAACTTCAGTGTGAGCATCATGCTCAAGGGTCCTCAAATATGCAGAGGTTCACCTCTGAGCCACAGCAAATCCACCAAACACACGTGTGGGATTAACACGATCAAATAAGAGCTCGACTTTGGCATTTTATACATTCAGAATTTCTGGGCAGCAACCAAGATGAGCATCACTTAGAGAACATCTCAAAAGCTTGGGGGCTCACCTGTGGGAGGTAGCAGCACCGCCGGTTTAATTTCTGGAGCAAGATGATCTCAACCTTCTCTTGATGGAGCTCAAGTTGGCCGAGCTTACTAGCCTCTCGGTCAATCTTCAATTAAAGGTGAGCACCACCTTTCTTGGACCTCCAGACGTGCAATGGACCTCAGCCGCGCAAGCTTGGAAGCTCCTGTGCACCCCCAACCCGAGGAGGAAGAAAACGAAGCTTTTCAAACCCATTAATGGCAACTTTGAAAAAACCCCGCATGGCTTGCATGCAACTGGTCTAAACACATGCTTAAGGTGCCAGGATACTTACCAGGGTTGGCCGGCGCCGGAGGAAGCGACGGCCGCGGTGGGCGGCCGAGAACAAGAACCCAAGATTTAGGGTTTGCTCCCCCGCACTCCACAATGCACCAAAATCTCCCAAACTTCTTGGGGATATTCCTGGGGACCAGCAGAAGTTTTTGGGTCAAGTTGGGTCCAACACCGGAGCTCCGGAGGCAGCGCGCACGAACCCCGGCCAAAACTAGGGTTCCGGCGACCCTTCTCCACCCGACGGCAACCGGAGGTCGAGAGGCCGCGGCATTACACCTCGAGCACCCTCTCAATATCAGGACTCGACTTCCAAGGGCTAAGTGGAGGAAAAACCCAACAAAACCGAGGGCTTACCTTCTCGGACCCGAGGAAGAGAAGATGGTGGCCGGCGGCGCGCCGCGGTCCTGGGCGCCGGGACTCTGGGATCTGGCTCCCTGGTGGCTGAAGATGCTCTCAGTTGTGGATTGGAGAGATCCCAAGGCCAATGGTGACCCCTCCCCCAACCCACTCGAAAGCAAGGTGGGTTTTCTTGTTTTCTTTTTTTTTTCCGACGAGATGGTGCGGCGGCCGGCGGTGTGCGGATTGGGAAACGCAGAGGAGGAGGAGATGTTGTTGGAGGGTGCGGCTAGGGCTGGGCTACGGGTCTAGGGTTAAAAGGAAAACCCTAGCATAGTTGGTGTTTAAATAGTGCATTGAGCACAATTGCATTTTAACCCCTTAACTTATGACATTTAGAGCTGGGTCCTTTACAGCATGTTCATCTTGCAGCTTAGACCCTCACCACAGAGGTGGCACGCAAATCGAGACATGAAATACTAGGGTTTATTGTGCAAATAGTTGGTGTTTAAATAGTGCATTGAGCACAATTGCATTTTAACCCCTTAACTTATGACATTTAGAGCTGGGTCCTTTACAGCATGTTCATCTTGCAGCTTAGACCCTCACCACAGAGGTGGCACGCAAATCGAGACATGAAATACTAGGGTTTATTATGCAAATACCATATTTTTTGCTTATTTCACGCTTTTCGAGGCGTTCTGGTCGTCGAAACGAAAAATGGACTTCGCCACGACATCCAGCTCGACGAAACCCATCAGGTAGCGATTTTGGTTCGCTAAAATTTAGCTCCATAAATTTTTAAATTCCATCTTATACTGTAAATTATACAGTTCGGCACGCTTTACGGTGCTTTATGCTCGTCAAATGCAAATTTCGTCAGTGCCATTGCGTCCAGAACGACGAAACTGATCGAAACGACTACCTGGATCACTATGTTCGGAATCCGAACAGTGAATTAGTCAACGTTGCAACCGTCGGAGTCCCGAAATTAAGGTCTACTGTTCATCTACAGTGGCCACTTAAGTGACACTCTGCGCGCACTGTTACATTGGTCGCGGTTATTCACCCGCTTCTTCATTGATTTCTGGAAGATCCGATCGTCAGATCGAAAAGTGCCGAATATGAATCTCGCTCAGTTCGACGAGACGATCGCAACGGTCAATTCAGATTTCCAAGATCATGTCCGGATTGAAAAATAGCCTTTTTGTCTCGTATATACTGCAACTTGCACATTGGCGATTGGCCAAATAGGTCAACACAGGTCTTTTGATTTCCAAACCAGCGGAAACTTCACTTTTAATTTATTTATTAAAAATAAGATATTTCGAATTTCTACATCACTTACAACTTAAAAGAAGTTTCGTCCCCGAAACTTACAACTTAAAAAAAAGGTTTTGTTCCCGAAGCTTAAACTTAACTAAACCACTATTAAGCCTCTAACAGGTTCGCAGTAGTGACAATCAGTCACAAATTATCGGCAACTCTCAGGCTGTCACGCCCCGAGGTGGAAACTGCCACCCGGGCTCGCCAACAGATCCGCCATCTGTACGGAAACTGCCGTACAGACGAAGCGTCTAACCTGCAGAAAGAATCAACTACAGTAAACAGATATCAGAGAGCTGAAAGTAGACTACTAAAACTGAAGTCCAAACACTGTACAACTGAAAAAAATACAATATCCATCTCCCCGAATACTAACATATACAAAATCCTCTAATACAGAACTCAAAAGGGAGATATCTCCAAAAAGTACATCAGTGTACAAGCCCTCGGTACAAGAAAATATCCTCACAACATCAGTCTCTCAAACTGAAAAATAAAGTACAACTCTATACCTCTCTACAAAGGTCTCTCAACAGAGGAAGAAGAAGTAAACTATCAACCGAAGCTCTCCTCTGAAGGGGGGTACCGCTACACTCCAACGACGGGTAGGGAACAAGCTCGCGACTCCCTCGCCTCGGTCCGAAGGATCAGCAACAGGAGCACAGGAACAGAAGAAGAAGTCCCTGGGGAAAAGACACCACGACGGGTGTGAGAACTACTTCCCATAGTAGTTCTCAGTGGGTACCGTCAACAAACCCAACGGTCTGCCCACTAAGTCTACTAGAGGCAAAAGATAACAGGCAAAGAAATCTGAAAGAAAAGCTGGAAACTACTCTACAGCTACCATGCCTCTAACCAGACACTCAAAAGTGGAATAGATGAAAGTAAAAGAGACCACTCGCACCCAAGGTGCTCAAACGACCCAAACGAACTGACTACCTCAAAGGTCCAGTCAAGCCTGCGCCCGACGACTAGGAACGCTCCTGCCCACTACCACACATCCACATGAGGACGGGATTTACGTGGGGCGTCCTGTCCTACTAACTCATCCCTCGCGCAAAACTGCCTCAACAGGCCCATCGCTGCCTCAACTGCGGAAGACTGCCTCAACAGGCCAACCATCGTATCCACAGCGGCATCTCAGGACGCGACTCCAACTGAGTAGAACGGCGCGGCATAGAGTATCAAACATAGGCATATGCAGGCTAGTCAAAATCCACGCTCACTCTCAGAACGGTAGGGCTCAAGATCCCCAAATACCTCGCACAACAGTCGGAGCACTCTCGACGACTCAGCTGCTCGGCTAACTCGAAACACGAGACGCTAGCCTCACCAACGGCTCGCAGCACAAGGCTCACTGGCTGGAGATACTCCACAGCCAGGAACGACCCACAACTCAGGGTAACAAAACAGGTCGGACAACACTCAACGACCTGGGACCACCGTCAACCCCAACGGTTCCCAACAAGACGGACCGGAAGATACTCGACGGCCCGGGACTACCGTCTACTCAACGGCTCTCTCCCACGACTGTGCAACAGGGAAACAAGACCTCTCGGGACTACCGTATACCCAAACGGCTCCCAGCACAGATAAGCAACCCGCTACAACTACCAGACTCCACTCTGCTCCCAAGCACGAGTGCAAACGCATCCCACACTAAAAGAAAATCCTGACCTCTCGGCCCACTACCCGGGCGAGGATAACACTATGTCCAGGGATAGCAAAACAGTGTGGGTGTCTAAACATAATTAACCCTAGCCCAAGTGAGGGTTTTCTACTGGTCTGGTTACACATGCAACATATGACGGGGGTGCTAGGTCAAGTTCCAAGATAGCTGTATCAACAGATAATAAAAGGAATAACAATTCCTACAATCTAGCATACTACACAATGAAATAAACTATCATGCATAGTCCTACATCAGTAGAAATACTGTACAGTCCATAAAACTTGGAGATAAGGCCACCCACCTCGATTTGCCACCAATTGCTCGTATACACTTGCAATTGGCCTCCACGCGATCCGCACGCAAAACGGGACACGCCGTCGGAGTTCGCACGCAAAACGGAGCACGCCGCCGGAGTCCGCACGCAAAACGGAGCACGCTGCCGGAGTCCGCACCAAAAACGGAGTCTGCACGCGAAACGGTGCACGGCGCCGGAATCCGCACGCAAAATGGTGCACGGTGCCGAAAACCGCACGCAAAACGGAGTCCGCACGCAAAACAGTGCACGGTGCCGGAGTCCGCACGCAAAACGGAGTCCGCACGCAAAACGGTGCACGGTGCCGGAGTCCGCACGCAAAACGGTGCACGGTGCCCAACACAGAAAAGAGCAAGAGGGTTAATTACAGTCCAAAAGGTTGCCCCGAAAACTGTACAAAAATACAGTAAAACCAACACACGGGACCTACCCGACTGCGCCGCCGTCGCCGAAACGCTCCCCACGAAAAAACTCGCGCGCTCCACGAGGCCCACGACGCCACGCCGCACCTCCCACCATCTCCCTCACTCTCCCTCTCGCTCGGGTGGAGAAGAAAGAAAGAAAAGAGAAGAAAGAAGGCGCGGGGGAGAAAGAAGAAGAAGAAGAAAAAGGGGAGAAAGAGGGTGGTCCACGGTCCCGGTCCACAATGCTGGTTCACGGCGCCAACCAATAGGAAGCCCCCCAGCCCCGGTCCACGGCGCATGGGCGCGCGCGCCTGGTCCACGCGCGCGCCCACGCGCCACGTGGCGCACGGCAACGCGCCCGCCACACGGGCGCGTTGCACCGTGCCACCCCAGGCGCGGGACACGCGCCCGTTACACGGGCGCGCGTGCCCCCGCGCCCGCGCGGGCGCCAACGGGGGCCCGCCACGTGGCGGCCCCCGCGCGCTCCGCGCTGAGGGCGCGTCTGCTCCCCCCTGCCGCGCCCGTACACCTGCCGCGCCCTCGGGATCCGTGCCGCCAAGCTGCCACGGGATCCGCGCCGAACCTCGATAAACGTGCCGCGATGCCTCGAAAAATGCGCAATTCAACCGGGCTCCAAATCAAACAAATAAATAGTCCATTCTTAGCAATTTCGCGCGCTGAATCCAAAAACGATGTCCATTTCTCCAAATTCTCACCCGAAAATTTGCCGAATGCCCACTCGATCCGATTTTCGCGCCGGGTCCATTTTTAAAGTCCGATTAGCCAAATTCCAACTCTAAAAATTCCCGAAGGCGACCGGAGAGGTAAACTTTTATCCGGACTTCACCCGGAGTCCAATTTTGACATCTGAATCGCGCGAAATCACTTCAAAGCACCCGACGGGTCTTCCAATTTCCCACGGGGTCTCAATTTAAGCCCGAAGTCCACCAGATGTGTCCAAATTGCGCGCAAACATCACCGACACACCACGCAGGCCTCCAGTGATGCAACACAAATCCCAAAATGCACCACGAATCCATTTCTGGACCCCAACGCGCGCACCAACACCCCCAACGGCGACCTAAAGCTGCCCAACAACCAGCAACCCTACGCGGGGGATTTCGGGACCTCACATCCTCCCCCACTAAAAGGAAGTTTCGTCCTCGAAACTAGATCAAGCCCATCAGGAGTCAAGAATACCACGGCTCGGTATCTAACAATACGTCTCCAGCTCCCTAGACCCCACTCGCTCCTCGTGATTACTCCGTAACAACAACAAGTACGGTATGACCCGATGTGCAATCCTCTCATCTCTCGAGCCAGAAATTGCAACGGGCGTCCCTCGTACTCCATAATCACGGATCTCAAAGGGGCAAGTAAATCACGGGCGGGGAAAAACACATCACTACTGAGCTGAGACGTGAAATACCAAAGGGCTCCAAGAAAAGGCTGGGGGAAACTGAAATAACCACTAGCGCAACACGCACCAAACCACGTCATGGTGCCCACCTCAACAAGGCGACCCGAAGCAAACCGGCACACTCATCCAATAAGGAAGGGAATCCAATAAGTTGGGGTATTCACTCGGTTACCTCCCGATCCAAAACCACCCGAGTGGACTACTCAACTGCAGGCTAACCTCAAAGGGATCCTCAAGAGACACAATCCCATGCCACAGTTGGTCACTCAACATGCTATCATAACCCCAACGGACCCACGGGTCGAAGTCGATCCCTCAACTAAAAGAGAACACCCTGACGGGCACCAAACCGTCGGTGAATGGGACTGAAAACTGGCTCGCAAGGCGATCATAAAGCTGATGCCCAAACTCGCGATCAAAAGTCCGAAACATCCCCAAAAACTCTCACCGTTGTGTACCTACAACGTGGCATCACTGCCGTGCACCATCGGCGTGGCATCACTGCCGTGCACCAACAGCGTGGCATCACCGCCGTGCACCAACGGCGTGGTATCACCACCGTGTATCAACGGTGTGGCATCACCACCGTGTATCAACGGCGTGGCATCACCACCGTGTATCAACGGCGTGGCATCACCACCGTGTATCAACGGCGTGGCATCACCACCGTGTATCAACGGCGTGGCATCACCACCGTGTATCAACGGCGTGGCATCACCACCGTGTATCAACGGCGTGGCATCACCACCGTGTATCAACGGCGTGGCATCACCACCGTGTATCAACGGCGTGGCATCACCACCGTGTATCAACGGCGTGGCATCACCACCGTGTATCAACGGCGTGGCATCACTGCCGTGCACCAACGGCGTGGCATCACCACCGTGTATCAACGGTGTGGTATACTCAAGCATCAAGGGCTCAGATCTTCTCAGTCCTATGCCCAACACTACCTCGAAATCCCGGAGCTGAGGAAGGGCCAAAATATCAACAGGCAAAAACCAGGGCCCCAACTGCGCTGGGCAGGACCAATAACACCCATCTATGTGCAACACGTGATCAGGTATCTGAACTTCACGAGCACAAGCTAAGGGTCCTATCTCTAGCCCATCCAACAAAGCAAATGCCCTACAGAAGAAATGAATGCGATGCTCTGGTAACAAATAACGCTAAAGTGCGTGAAGGGGAGATAAGATTAGTATCTGCCACCACGTGGCTAGCTGCCCCCGAATCCTCATCCTGTGCGACATAGACGCTCTCGCTCGGGGTGGTCGTCCGTCGGACTGCCGCGAAGAAGTGGCCTTAACTATCTGGCCAACCTGTCGAAACTCCGCCTGTCTGGAAGAGCGGAGGAGGAGGAGCCGAAGCTGCCAATGTGACTGATGACCCCGCTTTAGGACAAGACCATGATCTGTGCCCTGCCTGTGGTCACACTACGGCGCAGAATGCAGCCCACCGCCAAGGACACAGTCATCCCGCTGCTGCTGCTGATACATCGGCCGCGGAAAACCTCCTGGTCTCTGTCTCCTCTGAGACTCACGACCCTCAGACGCGGATCGTGGCGGCCCCGGGGTCTCGATCTTCTCGACTGTCCAAACTCAGGCGGCACTGGATGCCTCTCCCCGGAGTTGGTCCCTGGCGATCCGTCTATCTCTGACATGATCACTGATCCTCGGTCAACCCGCTAAGCATGCTCAATAGCTGCATCTAACGTCGGCACTCGCCGAGAATACCCCAAGTGATAGACATTCCGATGCAGTCCTTTCTCAACTAGCTCAACCTCCTGGGCCTCATCCAGGCGACAAAGGGTACCCGGCTCAACAATCGCAAAACTCGCGAACATACTCCAAAAGAGGTCGACTCCCCTACTGCAGGAGTCTAAGATCCCTTTCCAGTTTCTGCTTACACTGTCAGGAAAGAAGGCCCTGAGCCGCAAAGCACAAAACTGGTTCCAAGTCAACAACCGAGCTCCTAGTAGTCCAACAGGACGAACTCGATGCCTCCAAATCTCGGCGTCCAGTCAGACCATCTCGGTCTCAGTAAAGCAATCACCTGGTAACTCGACCAGGGCTATGTACCCATCTGGTAGCTCGGCCAGTGGAAAGTATCCTGCTGGTAACTCGGCCAGGGCAAAATGTCCTCCTGGTAACTCGGCCAGTGATAATTATCCATCTGGTAACTCGGCCAGTGATAATTATCCATCTGGTAACTCGGCCAGTGATAATTATCCATCTGGTAACTCGGCCAGTGATAATTATCCTTCTGGTAACTCGGCCAGTGATAATTATCCTTCTGGTAACTCGGCCAGTGATAATTATCCATTTGGTAACTCGGCCAGTGATAATTATCCATCTGGTAACTCGGCCAGTGATAATTATCCATCTGGTAACTCGGCCAGTGATAATTATCCATCTGGTAGCTCGGCCAGGGAAAACGCCCTCCTGGTAACTCAGCCAGGGAAAACGCCCTCCTGGTAACTCAGCCAGGGAATACGCCCTCCTGGTAACTCAGCCAGGGAAAACGCCCTCCTGGTAACTCAGCCAGGGAAAAATGCCCTCCTGGTAACTCAGCCAGGGAAAACGCCCTCCTGGTAACTCAGCCAGGGAAAACGCCCTCCTGGTAACTCAGCCAGGGAAAAATGCCCTCCTGGTAACTCAGCCAGGGAAAACGCCCTCCTGGTAACTCAGCCAGGGAAAACGCCCTCCTGGTAACTCAGCCAGGGAAAACGCCCTCCTGGTAACTCAGCCAGGGAATACGCCCTCCTGGTAACTCAGCCAGGGAATACGTCCTCCTGGTAACTCAGCCAGGGAAAACGCCCTCCTGGTAACTCAGCCAGGGAAAAACGCCCTCCTGGTAACTCAGCCAGGGAAAACGCCCTCCTGGTAACTCAGCCAGGGAAAACGCCCTCCTGGTAACTCAGCCAGGGAAAAATGCCCTCCTGGTAACTCAGCCAGGGAAAAATGCCCTCCTGGTAACTCAGCCAGGGAATACGCCCTCCTGGTAACTCAGCCAGGGAAAACGCCCTCCTGGTAACTCAGCCAGGGAAAAATGCCCTCCTGGTAACTCAGCCAGGGAATACGCCCTCCTGGTAACTCAGCCAGGGAAAACGCCCTCCTGGTAACTCAGCCAGGGCGGGGTGTGTCCTTTTCACAACACGACGTCTCAGGGGTATCGCAACCCACTGCACAACTACAAACGTCTGGACACAACAACCATACGACCCAATCCAGCGAAAGTCTAAGACATGTCATCCATTCCATAGCATTATGTTGTCTGCAACCAACATAATCGATTAGGAGAATAAACATGCCAAACTCTCATCCCGTCTCTTGGGAGAGGTAAAAACTCAATCAGGACTCTCGCTAAAAGCCACGACTCTCACGTAGTCATCCTAATGTCCAACCGCAAGCCTAGGATTTCTAAGTCCATCACGACCTACAACCTAGGCTCTGATACCACTCTAATCTGTCACGCCCCGGGGTGAAAACTGCCACCCGGGCTCGCCAACAGATCCGCCATCTGTACGGAAACTGCCGTACAGACGAAGCGTCTAACCTGCAGAAAGAATCAACTACAGTAAACAGATATCAGAGAGCTGAAAGTAGACTACTAAAACTGAAGTCCAAACACTGTACAACTGAAAAAAATACAATATCCATCTCCCCGAATACTAACATATACAAAATCCTCTAATACAGAACTCAAAAGGGAGATATCTCCAAAAAGTACATCAGTGTACAAGCCCTCGGTACAAGAAAATATCCTCACAACATCAGTCTCTCAAACTGAAAAATAAAGTACAACTCTATACCTCTCTACAAAGGTCTCTCAACAGAGGAAGAAGAAGTAAACTATCAACCGAAGCTCTCCTCTGAAGGGGGGTACCGCTACACTCCAACGACGGGTAGGGAACAAGCTCGCGACTCCCTCACCTCGGTCCGAAGGATCAGCAACAGGAGCACAGGAACAGAAGAAGAAGTCCCTGGGAAAAAGACACCACGACGGGTGTGAGAACTACTTCCCACAGTAGTTCTCAGTGGGTACCGTCAACAAGCCCAACGGTCTGCCCACTAAGTCTACTAGAGGCAAAAGATAACAGGCAAAGAAATATGAAAGAAAAGCTGGAAACTACTCTACAGCTACCATGCCTCTAACCAGACACTCAAAAGTGGAACAGATGAAAGTAAAAGAGACCACTCGCACCCAAGGTGCTCAAACGACCCAAACGAACTGACTACCTCAAAGGTCCAGTCAAGCCTGCGCCCGACGACTAGGAACGCTCCTGCCCACTACCACACATCCACATGAGGACGGGATTTACGTGGGGCGTCGTCCTGTCCTACTAACTCATCCCTCGCGCAAAACTGCCTCAACAGGCCCATCGCTGCCTCAACTGCGGAAGACTGCCTCAACAGGCCAACCATCGTATCCACAGCGGCATCTCAGGACGCGACTCCAACTGAGTAGAACGGCGCGGCATAGAGTATCAAACATAGGCATATGCAGGCTAGTCAAAATCCACGCTCACTCTCAGAACGGTAGGGCTCAAGATCCCCAAATACCTCGCACAACAGTCGGAGCACTCTCGACGACTCAGCTGCTCGGCTAACTCGAAACACGAGACGCTAGCCTCACCAACGGCTCGCAGCACAAGGCTCACTGGCTGGAGATACTCCACAGCCAGGAACGACCCACAACTTAGGGTAACAAAACAGGTCGGACAACACTCAACGACCTGGGACCACCGTCAACTCCAACGGTTCCCAACAAGACGGACCGGAAGATACTCGACGGCCCGGGACTACCGTCTACTCAACGACTCTCTCCCACGACTTTGCAACAGGGAAACAAGACCTCTCGGGACTACCGTATACCCAAACGGCTCCCGGCACAGATAAGCAACCCGCTACAACTACCAGACTCCACTCTGCTCCCAAGCATGAGTGCAAACGCATCCCACACTAAAAGAAAATCCCGACCTCTCGGCCCACTACCCGGGCGAGGATAACACTATGTCCAGGGATAGCAAAACAGTGTGGGTGTCTAAACATAATTAACCCTAGCCCAAGTGAGGGTTTTCTACTGGTCTGGTTACACATGCAACATATGACGGGGGTGCTAGGTCAAGTTCCAAGATAGCTGTATCAACAGATAATAAAAGGAATAACAATTCCTACAATCTAGCATACTACACAATGAAATAAACTATCATGCATAGTCCTACATCAGTAGAAATACTGTACAGTCCATAAAACTTGGAGATAAGGCCACCCACCTCGATTTGCCACCAATTGCTCGTAGACACTTGCAATTGGCCTCCACGCGATCCGCACGCAAAACGGGACACGCCGTCGGAGTCCGCACGCAAAACGGAGCACGCCGCCGGAGTCCGCACGCAAAACGGAGCACGCTGCCGGAGTCCGCACCAAAAACGGAGTCTGCACGCGAAACGGTGCACGGCGCCGGAATCCGCACGCAAAACGGTGCACGGTGCCGAAAACCGCACGCAAAACGGAGTCCGCACGCAAAACGGTGCACGGTGCCGGAGTCCGCACGCAAAACGGAGTCCGCACGCAAAACGGTGCACGGTGCCGGAGTCCGCACGCAAAACGGTGCACGGTGCCAGAGTCCGCACGCAAAACGGAGTCCGCACGCAAAACGGTGCACGGTGCAGGAGTCCGCACGCAAAACGGAGTCCGCACGCAAAACGGTGCACGGTGCCGGAGTCCGCACGCAAAACGGTGCACGGTGCCCAACACAGAAAAGAGCAAGAGGGTTAATTACAGTCCAAAAGGTCGCCCCGAAAACTGTACAAAAATACAGTAAAACCAACACACGGGACCTACCCGACTGCGCCGCCGTCGCCGAAACGCTCCCCACGAAAAAACTCGCGCGCTCCACGAGGCCCACGACGCCACGCCGCACCTCCCACCATCTCCCTCACTCTCCCTCTCGCTCGGGTGGAGAAGAAAGAAAGAAAAGAGAAGAAAAAAGGCGCGGGGGAGAAAGAAGAAGAAGAAGAAAAAGGGGAGAAAGAGGGTGGTCCACGGTCCCGGTCCACAATGCTGGTTCACGGCGCCAACCAATAGGAAGCCCCCCAGCCCCGGTCCACGGCGCATGGGCGCGCGCGCCCGGTCCACGCGCGCGCCCACGCGCCACGTGGCGCACGGCAACGCGCCCGCCACACGGGCGCGTTGCACCGTGCCACCCCAGGCGCGGGACACGCGCCCGTTACACGGGCGCGCGTGCCCCCGCGCCCGCGCGGGCGCCAACGGGGGCCCGCCACGTGGCGGCCCCCGCGCGCTCCGCGCTGAGGGCGCGTCTGCTCCCCCCTGCCGCGCCCGTACACCTGCCGCGCCCTCGGGATCCGTGCCGCCAAGCTGCCACGGGATCCGCGCCGAACCTCGATAAACGTGCCGCGATGCCTCGAAAAACGCGCAATTCAACCGGGCTCCAAATCAAACAAATAAATAGTCCATTCTTAGCAATTTCGCGCGCTGAATCCAAAAACGATGTCCATTTCTCCAAATTCTCACCCAAAAATTTGCCGAATGCCCACTCGATCCGATTTTCGCGCCGGGTCCATTTTTAAAGTCCGATTAGCCAAATTCCAACTCTAAAAATTCCCGAAGGCGACCGGAGAGGTAAACTTTTATCCGGACTTCACCCGGAGTCCAATTTTGACATCTGAATCGCGCGAAATCACTTCAAAGCACCCGACGGGTCTTCCAATTTCCCACGGGGTCTCAATTTAAGCCCGAAGTCCACCAGATGTGTCCAAATTGCGCGCAAACATCACCGACACACCACGCAGGCCTCCAGTGATGCAACACAAATCCCAAAATGCACCACGAATCCATTTCTGGACCCCAACGCGCGCACCAACACCCCCAACGGTGACCTAAAGCTGCCCAACAACCAGCAACCCTACGCGGGGGATTTCGGGACCTCACACAGGCTACTCTTTTGGACCCAATCTGATACTCCCCAGGGCAGAGTATTTCCTCAGTTCTTTCGACAGTACGTTGTCTGCAGCCAACGTGCTTACCAAAAGAACAGCGAAATACCATAGATCTGTCGCCAACAACTAGTTGGGGACGCAACCCCCATCAGAAGGTACATCACATACCTCCCAACACAATCTCAGTGCTAAAGACATAACCTTTATCAAGGATCACTACCACCTCGTGGTCATAATTATCACCATGACTAACTCATAGGAGAGTCCACGTCGGTCCACAAAATCTGTGCAAAAGGTGGGGCCAATTTGAATCCATCCTAAAACAGGGTTACCATCGGGCCCATAGGCCATTGAATTATGACACGGGGACACTGAAGGATCAACAACTTGTTCAACCTCTAAGCAAACTGTGAGGCTAGTGCAATAATAGCAGTCATCTACTGCTGTGCCATCAGCTAGACGATTACGACAAGAACAGTGATTTAACCTTTAACCACTGTAACTGATCCGAGCGCTCTGGCTCCACTGAAACATCAAGCCCACAGCCGAAACCATGACCGCGGCTAACCCTGCACTAACAACGATCCCAAAAACCAGAGTGTGTACGACT
Source organism: Tillandsia leiboldiana (assembly GCA_029204045.2). NCBI lineage: Eukaryota > Viridiplantae > Streptophyta > Magnoliopsida > Poales > Bromeliaceae > Tillandsia > Tillandsia leiboldiana. The sequence continues at coordinate 29,775 of JAQNDB010000176.1, read as the reverse complement.
AATAACCAAAACAACGAGACTCAACTGTGTGAAACACACCTGAGCTCCAAACCACTATGCCAATACCCTGCGCTCTCTCGTGAACACAAGTCATCCTAGGGTTCGTTCCTAACCAAACCTAGGCATCGTCTTCCTATTGCTCTGATACCATCTAATCTGTCACGCCCCGAGTTTTGAAAAGCAGGCTAAATTTTTTTTTTTTATATAAATCAGAGTTCACAAACCGGGCGTAACAGACCGCCACATGTATAGTAAATTCCCTGCCCAACTGGACAGAGCCTTTCCTATACATGCACGGCTAACCATAATCAGTCAATACCAGAGTAGCCTAAACTACGCATGCAAAACTAGTCAATTTATAATAATTAAACTGAAATGCGGAAAATGAAATATACTGACTACATATGGGTCGATACTATCGCAATCGTCTCACCAACGTGTCCCGACATCCCATCACCCAAGCGACCTGAAAATGGTCACCCAGGGGGTGTGAGATACACTGTACATGTATCCCAGTGGGCACGACGAGCCGAGAAATAGCTAATCATACCTACTGGATACCGTAATCTGCGGATAGTAGATAAATCCATAGGTAAAGCTAAAAATGCAGGTAATCAAGCATAAGGGAGCTATAGATAACAAATGCGAGAAATCCGAAAATAACTGTGCAGATATGGGTATATGACTAAATAGTAGAACATGCTAGAATATCAAAATATCAGCTATGCATCAACAAAAGAACAGCAAATACTAACCGATGCCACTATTGGTCACGGGGACCTCAGGCGAAGATATCTATGCCGAGCCAATCACAATCATACAGGATTCCACCTAGCAGAACTGAACCGCAACCCCGTACCATTGATATAACCGAGAGGATCCTCGTACCAAAAGGTACAGCCGAGAGTTTCCTCATATCGGTACCGCCGAGGCGCTCCCCGTACCCAGTGATACAGCAAGAGGGGCGAGCTCACGGGTCAAGCAAACCCTTTACCGGTAAAGAACGCAATGTGGGGGATCAATCCCACGGCGTACGCGAACAAACAGCAGGTGCACAATTATCACAATGCGAATGCTAAATCTCACGGTCCACAGACCGGGTAATCGGCAATATGCCGGAAATCCCCACAGGGATGCAAATGTCTATATATCAATCATATATCATGCAGTCTGGAATATAAGGAATATGCATCTCTGAATAAAAGCAAGTATAATGTAGTGATCGAGCAAGCATGATATAAATGTCCAAATATGAGCTAATGAACTGTCATCTAACTAATGACCAATCAAGCAGGTATATGTCCAGATATATGCGAAGGATACTAGATCAACAGAATAAAGCTCATAAACATAATCTGGGCTAAATAGAAGAACAGGTGTCCGACTGGACTAAAGCAAACAGAGGGCCGAAAAGATAAAGCCCGGACCGAAGATAACCCACCTGAATGTAGGCGGTCCAACGACTCCAACAGAAGGCTCGTGGGCCGGAGTCAGACTGCAAGGACCTGAACAGAAACTAGAATCAGAAACAGACTCACTCATACCCATCCCGTCAACACTATATTAATATGGCGTTAACACGGGGAACTTAGCCGAACCAGGCTTTTACCGAAATTTCTGGAAATCCACTGAAACTCAAAACTTGACCCACCAATGGTCTACAAATATCCAAATACCCCCAGACTACACTTGCTGACCCTAAACATCATAATTTTGTTGTTCGGGAAGACAGGGGCAAGACCGTAATTTCCTATGTCGAAATGTTGCCATAATTACTTGCACGACTCCCGAAGAGCCGATTTTGACTTCGGAGTCTCCCGACAGAAAACTAAAGTCACTGGACCAGCCAGGACAGGGTCGGGGATAACCAGAGACAGATAATAAAGTCCATTTATCGTTTTATTTCTTCAATGTGCGTGAAACACGCGCCGGAAGCCGTAAAACCGACGATTTCGTCGATTTACGGTTCGTTAACCGATTCCCGCTCAACGAAATACTTTTGGAACCCAACGAAAGATCCATAATTCATAAATCTACTGTTTACCACCATCCACCATGCTACATTTACAATTAGCACCCAGGACTTTTCAAAGTTGCGTAATAAACAGGTAATTTCTCACTGATTAATTCATAACTTTCAATCTAGAGCATTTTAAATCACAATATTTTATCAGTAATTATATTCGATGTGCTGGACCTCGTGCTCACAGTCTGGACTCAATTTGAGCAACCCAAACGCAGATTGGCCCCTAATTATTGTATATTGAGGCTCAATGTTGTAATAATTATCTAGACAAGGTTTCTTTCTCAACTTCAGTGTGAGCATCATGCTCAAGGGTCCTCAAATATGCAGAGGTTCACCTCTGAGCCACAGCAAATCCACCAAACACACGTGTGGGATTAACATGATCAAATAAGAGCTCGACTTTGGCATTTTATACATTCAGAATTTCTGGGCAGCAACCAAGATGAGCATCACTTAGAGAACATCTCAAAAGCTTGGGGGCTCACCTGTGGGAGGTAGCAGCACCGCCGGTTTAATTTCTGGAGCAAGATGATCTCAACCTTCTCTTGATGGAGCTCAAGTTGGCCGAGCTTACTAGCCTCTCGGTCAATCTTCAATTAAAGGTGAGCACCACCTTTCTTGGACCTCCAGACGTGCAATGGACCTCAGCCGCGCAAGCTTGGAAGCTCCTGTGCACCCCCAACCCGAGGAGGAAGAAAACGAAGCTTTTCAAACCCATTAATGGCAACTTTGAAAAAACCCCGCATGGCTTGCATGCAACTGGTCTAAACACATGCTTAAGGTGCCAGGATACTTACCAGGGTTGGCCGGCGCCGGAGGAAGCGACGGCCGCGGTGGGCGGCCGAGAACAAGAACCCAAGATTTAGGGTTTGCTCCCCCGCACTCCACAATGCACCAAAATCTCCCAAACTTCTTGGGGATATTCCTGGGGACCAGCAGAAGTTTTTGGGTCAAGTTGGGTCCAACACCGGAGCTCCGGAGGCAGCGCGCACGAACCCCGGCCAAAACTAGGGTTCCGGCGACCCTTCTCCACCCGACGGCAACCGGAGGTCGAGAGGCCGCGGCATTACACCTCGAGCACCCTCTCAATATCAGGACTCGACTTCCAAGGGCTAAGTGGAGGAAAAACCCAACAAAACCGAGGGCTTACCTTCTCGGACCCGAGGAAGAGAAGATGGTGGCCGGCGGCGCGCCGCGGTCCTGGGCGCCGGGACTCTGGGATCTGGCTCCCTGGTGGCTGAAGATGCTCTCAGTTGTGGATTGGAGAGATCCCAAGGCCAATGGTGACCCCTCCCCCAACCCACTCGAAAGCAAGGTGGGTTTTCTTGTTTTCTTTTTTTTTTCCGACGAGATGCTGCGGCGGCCGGCGGTGTGCGGATTGGGAAACGCAGAGGAGGAGGAGATGTTGTTGGAGGGTGCAGCTATGGCTGGGCTACGGGTCTAGGGTTAAAAGGAAAACCCTAGCATAGTTGGTGTTTAAATAGTGCATTGAGCACAATTGCATTTTAACCCCTTAACTTATGACATTTAGAGCTGGGTCCTTTACAGCATGTTCATCTTGCAGCTTAGACCCTCACCACAGAGGTGGCACGCAAATCGAGACATGAAATACTAGGGTTTATTGCGTAAATACCACATTTTTCGCTTATTTCACGCTTTTCGAGGCGTTCTGGTCGTCGAAACGAAAAATGGACTTCGCCACGACGTCCAGCTCGACGAAACCCATCAGGTAGCGATTTTGGTTCGCTAAAATTTAGCTCCATAAATTTTTAAATTCCATCTTATACTGTAAATTATACAGTTCGGCACGCTTTACGGTGCTTTAGGCTCGTCAAATGCAAATTTCATCAGTGCCATTGCGTCCAGAACGACGAAACTGATCGAAACGACTACCTGGATCACTATGTTCGGAATCCGAACAGTGAATTAGTCAACGTTGCAACCGTCGGAGTCCCGAAATTAAGGTCTACTGTTCATCTACAGTGGCCACTTAAGTGACACTCTGCGCGCACTGTTACATTGGTCGCGGTTATTCACCCGCTTCTTCATTGATTTCTGGAAGATCCGATCGTCAGATCGAAAAGTGCTGAATATGAATCTCGCTCAGTTCGACGAGACGATCGCAACGGTCAATTCGAATTTCCAAGATCATGTCCGGATTGAAAAATAGCCTTTTTGTCTCGTATATACTGCAACTTGCACATTGGCGATTGGCCAAATAGGTCAACACAGGTCTTTTGATTTCCAAACCAGCGGAAACTTCACTTTTAATTTATTTATTAAAAACAAGATATTTCGAATTTCTACATGTTATAGATGTAGAAAAATAAGTTCTGGATGGTCTAATACTTAGACAACCAACTTATTAATAATTTCAGACTTCTTCCAATTTTTGTGAACAATTAGCGAAATCTTAATTGCTTACCTTTGTTTCCCCTTTTTCTTGCTACCCAGATTTACTATTTGTTTCACACTGTCCAAATTTCTTGTCTTGATGAAGCTCTGTTGCTATTTGTATTTTGCTGTTCAGATTTCTCAGCTTTAACTAAAAGAACCAAATTTTGATCTGATAGTTACTATGGGTTGATTACCTGTTACTACACTTGATGCAATTCCTATATCTGAGCCTCCTTTTTTAAATTTGTTCATTGTAGTTTCCTCTTAATGGTTTTTTAATTCTTAGGCAATTAACTCATTGAAATTTTTTGCAATTTGTATATATATGAGCCTCCACCCATACCAGTTTACTAATCCATCGCTTGGAGTACCTTTGGAACCTGAAAAGTGTGAATCTTGTGGAGCAAGAAAACATAGTAAATGTAAAGGTTTAATATACCATCCACTACTTCATGTGTAATTTGTGGTGGTGAAAAGAGTCAGAAATTTACGAGCAGTTTGGCATAGTATATAATTTTCCGCTCCTATAATTGAGGTTACTTACCCTGCATGAAATTGCCAATACCAATTTATCATCCATCTCATGCAAATAAACTCAAGAAAATCTTCAAGTTGGTTTTACTTATGTTTGTTCTCGTTGTTTTGGGGCATTGATGTTATAGATGCAAAAAAATAAGTTCTGGATGGTCTAATACTTAGACAACCAACTTATTAATAATTTTAGACTTCTTTCAATTTTTGTGAACAATTAGCGAAATCTTAATTTCTTACCTTTGTTTCCCCTTTTTCTTGCTACCTAGATTTACTATTTGTTTCACACTGTCTAAATTTCTTGTCTTGATGAAGCCCTGTTGCTATTTGTATTTTGCTGTTCAGATTCCTCAGCTTTAACTAAAAGAACCAAATTTTGATCTGATAGTTACTATGGGTTGATTACTTGTTACTACACTTGATGCAATTCCTATATCTGAGCCTCCTTTTTTAAATTTGTTCATTGTAGTTTCCTCTTAATGATTTTTAAATTCTTAGGCAATTAACTCATTGAAATTTTTTGCAATTTGTACACTTCTGTGCAATTTCCTGTATGTATATTCCTTAGTGTGAGCTGATTATCTGTCACTGCACTTGATGAATTTCCGATATATAAGTCTCCACCCATGCCAGTTTACTAATCCATCTCTTGGATTATCTGTGGAACCTGGAAAGTGTGAATCTTGTGTGACAACAGAATATAGAAAATGTGAAGATTCAATATACCATCGACTACTTCATGTGTAATTTGTGTTCTTAACATGAGTAAGAGATTTTTTGAGCAGTTTGGCATAACATATAATTTTCCCCTTCTATAATTGAGGTTACTTACCCTGCATGAAATTGCCAATACCAATTTATCATCCATCTCATGCAATTAAACTCAAGCAAATCTTCAAGTTGGTTTGTTCCAAATGCCTCAAAATGAAGAAAGAAAATATATATACAAAAAACAATGAAACATCTTCTTTGCATATAGTAGTTACATTTGTTTGCATTATATGAATAAGTTATATATATTATAGTAAAATTGATTCGTTTAGTAGGGTTTTTCAAATGTTTAATACGAAGTACTTTGAGCACCAAGATCTCATCTTTTGTGACTGCTCTCTGTTATCAAGCTAGATATATATAGACTGAGATTGGAAATTAACAGAAATAGTTTTCATGGTAATTAGTAGCTTATCATACGAAGCATCCATTCATGTATTTCTAACTAGAAGCTACTTAATCTGCATTAGCAATTGCTTTAATATTGAATCTGTTTGTTAAGTAGTGGCACTTAGAGGACTGAATTAAAAAGACTCTTTAGAGACTGAAGCACTCTTATGAATATAGTGGACAGGTGTTAAAAGACATTTAGTTGGTCATACCTCAGTATTAATATCTTTATCATCACATAGAATTCTTGCTTGTAGTTAGCAAGTATTTATTTGAGCAGCAATAAGGACTTAGTTCTACGGATGTCACTCCTTTTATGAAAGTCAGAGTGGTGGGACTTACTAGTAAAAGCTCGAACGAAAAGTGCCACACTAGAGACGGTTTGATAACTATCTGGAATCCAACAGAGGAATTTAGTACGACTCTGAATTCAGAATTTTTAGTTTTTTAATCCCATGTTAAATTATATGAAATAACAGTTATTCTCCAAAAGCTTAAGAGTTTTAATATTTGTATTCAACGGACTCAATTCATAAAAGTAAAGTGGAGGGGAGTGATGTAGAATGGCCTATAGTTGAGGGGTCTCAATCTCCTTGATCTCGATTTCTCCGCAGGATTCGGCTTTACCCAGGGAGCTATTCGTTCCAGGATCCGGATATCATGGAGGTATCGCCCTCGCCGGTGTGGGGTTCGAACCCGCAGAAGAAGTTGAGGACTCAGGTGAGGCGAAAACCCTATCTGTTTAGGCTTAATCACACTTTACTTTGCTGAAATGGGTGTTTTTTTCCCCCCAATTCCTAAATCCAGAAACTTTTAAAAAATCTTAAAGAGGTAATTTTTTAAGGGTGTAAGAAGTTCAAATGCTGAAATGTTTGAGAATTAAAATCCTTGGCAAATGCGTGATTTCTAATATTTTTGCAGTAATAGATGCAAATGCCCTCTATTATTTTATCAAGCGCTCAATTGAGTTTGCATGTTCCAACTATCTATTTACCTTGCTAACTGAAATGGTAGCTGAAGTTTGGTATGGTTAACTGTAGTTTGAGTTTGTATCAAGTTGATTTATTTAACCTATCTCTTTAACAACAAAAAGTGTCCATTCATCATTTCAATCAATGGGGAAGTATAGAAATTCTAAGTCGACGAAGAAAAGTTTGAAACTTTGATCTTTGTACTATCAATATTGGTGCAAAACCTCAGAAGAGAGTGCTGTGAGCATAGGAATGTGCGAATGTTAAATGCTCTATGCTTAATTAGTGCTTCGAGTTCTCTCCATTGTTCCTCAATGAAAGATACCTTAGGGCATGCTACATGTCACAACTAAGTCTTTTGTAAGTCGTTAGTCGATGTGGAAACTGTAAGTAATGGAACTACTTTGTTCTGTTTAAAATTGTATCATCCATCAGTGGAATATATTGTTGGGTTATGAATAATTGGATCTAAATAGGGAAAAAAACACCTAGAGGGGGGTGAATAGGTGTAAACAATAAACACTCAAAAATCTTTGCGATATAAAACCCAATGCGGAAAAATAAATAACACGCAGAGATTTTTACGTGGAAAACTCCAAACCGGAGTAAAAAACCACGGGACCGATAACACGGTGAAATCCACTAGAATTATAACACGTACAAAGGTGATATACCGTACTCACAGACGACTCAACCTTTTTCCATACGCTCCTAGTTGATCTTCTCCGCTCGCTCCGCAACGCTTCTCGAATCCACGATCTGCGTCCAACGCCGAATCCACGACGTCCAACGTCGAATCCACGACGTCCGACCGAATCCACGGTCTTTACCCAGTAGCACGCTTCGAATCCACGAACGTACCTTGCTCCGAATCCACGAGAGCGGTAGCACCTTGAATCCACAAGGCCACGCGAGTCCACGCGCCGATTTTGGGGAAATCGTTGTTTTTGGGTGGTGATGATCCGCCGAATACTTAGATTAGAAATAGATCGAAAATACCATCTAAGTATTCATTAATTTGATTCTACTCAAAATCTGAGTTTGGAAAACCTAGAATCAAATTAATAAAATAGATGAAGAAACATAGAATTAAATCTAGTATTTCCTTTCTTCTCTATCTGTGGATTTTTCTATTTCGGTCGTATTTTTTCCATTTTTTGTCGTACCCTAAAAGATGAATTAAAGGGTCTATTTATAGGTTAGAAACCGTTGGAAGAGGATAAGAATCAAAAACTAACCTTTTCTGGAATTTTTCAGGACGGCGATCCGGATCGGATTTAGGCGATCCGGATTGCAGTAACGAGACAGACGGTTTCCAGAAAAACAAAGGTTCGGGATCCGGATCGAAGTGCCTGATCCGGATCGTTCATACAAATCACCAAACACCAATGTTCGGGATCCGGATTGAACTGCCTGATCCGGATCGTTCATAAATTATGGTAAAAACCAGTGTTCGGGATCCGGATCAAATGAGGCTACGATCCGGATTGAATTTGCGTATGAACTAACACCCTTCGGGATCCGGATCGAAGTGTCTGATCCGGATCCTGAACATGTCCCATGTCCAGTTTTTGATTTTTATGCAATTAAAAATTCATCCAAGTGTTTCTACACTATAAGAAGTATTCGGATCACCAAAGATAATTAGTTAAACATACCTGATCCTTTTGAATTCTTCTTTCTTGAGATTGAGTTATATGATCCAACCTTCTTTATCTTCAATCTTCAAGACTTAACCGAATTCATGAAATGCGCCAACTCAAATTCCGTAACAATCTCCCCCTTTGGCGGTTTCGTGACAAAACACAAATCCACTCAAGAAAATTCAAAAAGATATTTTTGTTGCTATCACCATACAACAAAAATTTACAATGGAGATCCAAAATAAAATAGATACATGAGTTAAACTCCTAAAACAGACTCTAGACTTAGACATCTGTGCTCTCTGCAAAAGAAATCATTCTTGACAAAAGAAATCGTTAGATACCTCAAGAATTTTATGTCATTCAAAAACCACACACAGAGATGAAGTTTATACTCATTTATACTTACCATGACATTTATACATTCAGATATGTAATTGGATCATAGTTAAAAACCAACATATCTTCTATGCATTCAAAATCCAAATGTCACAAAATTGTTAGTCAACATCAACTTGTTAGTTATATTACATGCCCAAATAGTTAATCGAATAATTAGTCGAGGCATGAATTACAAAAGAAAACCAAAAGTTGAAGTTATACTTACCTTCATGGTTCACAACTGGACAATCGATCATAGTTTCATTGTTCAACTGTTCTAATATTCTCTTCCCCTTTTTGTCACAAAGTTAGCCAAAATTGCAAAATAAGGAGAGTTAACAAGTTCAAAAATTGAAGGAAACTTAAGGACTAAAACTAACAACCTGCAAAAGAAGAAAAAAAAAATTAGAGGAAATCAATCATCAGATTCAGAGTCTTTAGAGCTCGTGCAGCCCATCTTAGAGAACATCTTTTTCACCAGCTTGTTCATTGAATTGACCTTCTTAGTTATGGTAATATGAGCTGCCGTGATGAGCTCAAGCTCATTGGAAATTCTCTTCTGTTCCTTCGAAATCTGTTCCTGCTCAAAGGATAATCGTTGTTGTTCTTTGTAGATGGATGAGATTGATGCTTCATCCGCTGGTGCGGGTGCTGGTTGTGATGGTGATGCGGAAGTGCTGGTACTGGGTTTCGTTCCGCATGGAGGAACTGGAGTGACATGGGGCAACTTATGAAGAGACTTGACAATGGTGGACTCATCGATCATGCCCAAGCAGTGATGATAAGTTGTTGAACTAATATCAACCTGAAATTTCTTTAAGATCCTCATTATAATCAATGGAAATGGGATTCTTTCAGTGGGATGAGGATGCTCAACATATCTCGTCATTCTATTCCAAATAATGTATGGAATGTTGATATTTAATCCCATTGCCTCTGACGGATGTCCTAAGAGATACAAAAACAGCATTCGATACCATCTCAAGACTTTCGTCTGCATATTTGGAAGGATATTGTAACATGTGATGAAGTTTAGGAACCGGTACTCAAGACGAAGTTCTTTGGATTTGACAGATTTCTCCGTTGATTGAGTTCCCTCCAAACAAATTCCCTTTATAACCATTTGCCACATCGTGTTTGTCAAACTCTTTCCCTTCAAGTAATTAACTCCTGTCTTGCTGGCTTGCATTCCCAAAACCTCGCCAATCAATTGTGGAGTAATTTTAAACCTTGTGCCTTGGATATTCGTGTAAAACTCCATCGGACCGTTTTCATTTTCTCGAAGGTGCCGTGCATTTGTATAGAAGGTCCTCACGTGATGCAGACAGTATCCAAGCATTTCTGGGAATCGGCATACTTGAATAAGGTTTGCTTGTTCAATCAGAACACCAAACTCAGGGGAGTGGTCTCGTAGAGCCTCAATATTAACATGCCTCTCGCCAATGCATTCACGATTCTCAAATGCCCTTAGGTGATCCGCATTAACTGTCACGCCCCGGGGTCGAAACTGCGACCCGGGCTCGCCAACAGATCCGCCACCTATGCCGTCCTGCATAAGAGAAGCGTCCTACCTGCAAGAAAGTACTACAGCTAAACAGATAACAGAGCTATAAATAAAAATTTGCTGTATAACTAAAATCAATCACTGTACAACTGGAAATAATACAACAGTGTTCGCCTCCCAAAAAGAATAATAATAATACAATATCCTCAAATACAAGCTCTGAACCCAACCGGGAGGTAACTCCAATAAATACATCAGTGTACAGTCTCTCAATACATAATATATCCTCACTACATCAGTCTCTCAAAAGAGGAAAAAAATAAAACAACTAATCTACTGAAGATCTCCTCTGAAGGGTACCGCTACTCTCCAACGACGGGTAGGGATCTAGCACGCGACTCCCTCGCCTCGAACAACCACCGCAGAATCTGCGACACCCGCTAAGACTCTGCAAAACAAGGGAGAGGAAGGAAAAAGGAGGGGGAAGACCCCTAAAGGGTGTGAGAACTACACCAAAAAGGGAGTTCTTAGTGGGTACCACCGCCAGACCTGACGGTCTGCCCACTAAGTCCTCGAGATACGTAAAATAACCAAAGCCGTAAGGACAGAAATAAGGAAGCTGGAGACTCTCAACAGCTATCCTGCCTCTATCTAAATGCCCAAGATGGGAGAACCAACGAAGGGTATGCAACCACTAGCACATGAAGTGCACAATCGACCCAATCGATAGACCAGTAATCACTGGCACCACCTGCTATGCCTGCTATGCCTGCCATGCCTGCCTACTATGCCTGCCTTGCCTGCCTACTATGCCTGCCTTGCCTGCCTACTATGCCTGCCTTGCCTGCCTACTATGTCTGCCTTGCCTGCCTACTATGCCTGCCATGCCTGCCTACTATCGAAATGCTCAAGAACTCAGCTGCGGAAATACTGACCGACTACTGACCGGTACGATCGCATTCCAAAATAGGTGATAGACCGACTACTGACCGGTACGGTCGCACCCAAAATAAGTAACAGACCGGCTCCTGACCGGCACGGTCGCACACTAAATAAGTAGGAAACCCCGGCCACTAGAGAAATCCGATAACCGATCTAGTGCAATAATAACCACCCGGTCGACCGCCCAAAGTCCGCGGTCGCCGCAATACCCTGCCACCACAATCTAGCACAACCCATATCCCAAGAATCTGACTACACTATCCCAAACCCCCTGCTCGCGCCCGAGCAACATAGACCGCCTGACTAACAAAGGAGGAGAAAGGGAAAAGCATGGTTTCTCCTAAGTCAAGTTCCAATAAGTAGTGTAGCAGTAAAAGATGGCCTAACTAGATGACCATACAAACATGCTTTTGTCCTCAGAAACGATAAAAGTGGGTAAAACATGTAATAGCAAAGCATGCTAAAAAAGTCCCTACTATGCTGCACTAATCTCACACAAGTAGGCTGATGAATAAACATGTACAAGAACCACATGATCTAGGCCATTCCTTGCTTACCTCTCGCTCGTATCGGTTGTACAACAAATATGTCAGTCATCAATCATAGAGGGGTGACATCCCCACAAGTGCACTTATATTCGCCATAACATAAACACCTTATACAGTTACCACTATTAAGCTTACCCACCTGAAGCGCTTAAACCAAGGTAAACCTGAAGTCGGTGAAGTGTGTAGACGCTCACAGTCCAAAATCTGCCAAACTTACACCCTCGGTACATGTCGCGCAAGCCTTGGCTCCAAACAACTGAAAACACCCGGAATCCACAATGTCCAATTTTCTCTGGTTCCAACAGGCCCAGCAACACTTGCAAATACCCCTGAGTACAACAATAAGGTCCAACATTACACTTTTATTCCAAAAATAATCCACATATACAACATCAGAAAACAGCCCCGAAGACGTGCAGTTTTCACCTGCAGAAAGTGCCCAGAAAAATCCAATAAAAATATCACAGCAATCCTCGCGTCGATACCTTCGAAACGAGTACCTGCACGTCCAATTCCGAGCCCCGTAGGCCGAGTTACAAATTCTACAGTGCAGGTGCGCAAAACTACACAGCAACATAACGGTAATTCCATTTACAGATAAGGGGAAGAACATATACCTTCGGGCAAAACTCAGAAAAATCCAAGAAAAATACTGTGATATTCCTTGCGTCGAGTAGATGAAAAAAGTGTACAAGCACGTCGCCATACGATGCCCGGTTGCGGAGATATCGCCGAAAGACCATGCCGCTGTCCAAATCTCCATCACAGAAATGGGGCCACAGTAAGCTCGAACAAACACCTCGAAAAGCGCGAAATGAAGGAAAGCTGAAAATACCTAGATCGTAGATCTGTCCGTCGCGGATCCAGTGGCGAAGAAATCACTCGAAAAGGTAGTCGGAGTAGGCCGGGGGAGCTCGCGCACCGAAACGCGACGAAGAGGAACCCAAATGGACGAGCGTCGCGCCGCGCCGTAAAAATGGAAACCTCGATAAGCGTGCCACCAAAAATCTCAAAACTTTGCAGGTGGATGCAGCATAGCTCGGGAATCATCTTTGCTGAAGGTGCCATGGCGGTTTGAAGCTCAGAAATGCGAAAAAGAGGAGGAAGAAGAAGGCTCGGGTCTTTAAATAGGCTCCTCAAACAAATCCAGAAATGACCAACATGTCCCCAGTTTCGGGCGCGAGGAACTTTCGGGCGCGCACTGTAGCAGCCCGAAAGTTCCCCTGGGCGCGCACTATAGCAGCCCGAATCTTCCCTGGGCCTCCACGTCGCCCGTCAAACAGGCGACAGCAATCCAGACCAACCACCGCACGACACGTGGCTCGCTGCACAGCCGACACGTGGCACGCACCCAGTCAACGCGTCGCTGCCACGCCCACGTGCGCGCCGTCAGCGCCGCCTGCGCCCCCCTGCCAGGCACGCGCCCCGAGGCCACCCACACACACTCCGTGAACCGGGTCTACTGCACCGACAAATCATAAGCCGCCGTGTGTCCAGCCCTCTGGTGCACGCCGGCCCGTGGACCGCGCACCTGCCAGCGCCTGCCCGCCGCCACGTCTGCGTCCACGCCGCCGCGCTCCGCCGCTGGCCGCCGCCGCCGCCGCTGCCCGCCGGCGGCCGGAACAGTAACACCTGTCTCGAAAAACGTGTGCAACATCCGGGCTCCGAAAAATACAAGTGAATAGTCCATTTTCATCGTTTTCGCGCGATGAATCCAAATCCGAAGTCCGATTTGCCAAATTCCAACTCTAAAAATTGCCGAAGGCATCCGGAAAGATGTTCTTTTGTCCAAACTTCGCGCTGAGCCCAAATTTAATATCCATTGCGTGCAAAACCACTTCTAAGCATTCGACGGGGCCATTTGATCACCCACGTGATCCATTTAAGCCCGAAGTCCCCCACTTGTGTCCAAATTGTGCACAAACCCCGCCGACGCGCCGCATAGGCCTCCAGAAGCTGTAGATGCAACAGTGCTCCATAAAGTGGGAATTTCGGGTCTTCACATCCTCCCCCACTAAAAGAAAGTTTCGTCCTCGAAACTAGCTCAAATCCACCTAGAGTCACAATACCACGGGTAGGTATCCATCAATAACGCCTCCAGCTCCCAAAACACCACTTACTCCCCGTGATTACTCCCCAACAACAACAACAACAAGTACGTCATGGCCCGATGTGCAATTCTCTCATCACTCGAGCCAGAAATCGCAACGGGCGTCCCTCGTACTCCAACAATCACAGATCTCAAAGGGGCAAGTCAATCACGGGCGAGGGATCCAAAAGCAAAATAATCCTGAGCTGAGACGTGAAACAATACAAGGGCTCCATCAAAAGCTGGGGAAACAAAATAACCACCAGTGCAACACGCACCAAACCACATCCTGGTGCCAATCTCAACCAGGCGACCCGAAGCGTACCCACACATTCATCCAATAAGCTGGGGTCTTCACTCGGTTACTTCCCGATCCAAAATCGCCCGAGTGGACTACTCAACTGCGGGCTACCCTCAAAAGGTGTCCTCAAGAGACACAATCTCATGCCACAGTTGGTCACTCAACATGCCAACATAACCACAACAGACCCACGGGTCGAAGTCGATCTCTCAACTAATATGGGCACCCTGACGGGGACCAAACCGTCAGTGAACGGGACTGAAAACTGGCTAAAAAGGCGATCATAATGCTGATGCCCAAACTCGCGATCAAAAACTCCGAACCAGCAACGACAATCCGCGTAAATCCCATTCAAGATGCTGAAAGCTGTAGGCTCCATTGATGCCGCATGGTAGAAACTGTAAACTGAAGCTGAAATCTTAATCTATCAAATAGTATAGAATAGAAATGCTGAGTAATCAGGACTGATAGCCAAGCAGGCATGGCCTACGCCCAGGTATATCAATCAAAGCTGGAAGTAATAGACGTACTGAAAGGCTCAAATGTGGGATCCAAGCTGCCTGCAAAACAACGGTTCGTCCTGCCTCAAAACTCATAGGGTTGGACTAATGAAGTGTGGACCAAAAATCAACCCACGGTAACTCTACAGCCACAATGGGAGGCATCACTAAAACACACAAATCCATCTCCCAACACCGGAAACACTAGCATTGGCGCTCGTATCAGTCTCATTATCCATTGGCCATGCTCTCCCGGCACTGCCATGTTTAAGAAGCTCCTCACCTAAAGAATAAATGTTGGTCTCAGCCAAACTCGAATAACATCCATTTGGCCGGATTCCACCGCCACTCCAATGGCTAGAATAAGGTGACCCAAAAAGGCATGCACTTGGAGCTAAAACTTGTACCTCAATAACTTGGCATACAGCTTCATCCACACAGGTATGGTAGCACATCCACAAAGTGCTCCTCGTGCTCCAAGTCGCTCTGGGAGTAAAGCAAATATCCTTGGGGAACACCACTCCCAATCCGTCCAAGCACAACTGGGACATACAATGTGAGGACCTTGTTTTCCCCGATGTGATTACTGGTTGACCAGCCACTTCTGGGGGCCTTTGTGGCGTGTCGGTGGCGGTTGTACACCAATTGGACACTTTTGTTGGACTCGGTGTGTTAATTGGATCACGAGAGTAGTCAGATGGCCCCATTGAATGCTTAGAAGTGATTTCACGCGCAATGGATATTAAATTGGACTCGGGGCGAAATTTGGATAAATGATCACCTCTCCGGATGTCTTCGGGAATCTTTAGGGTTGGAATTTGGTAAATCGGGCTTTAGAAATGGACTCAGCGTGAAAATCGGATCAAGTGGGCTTTCCGGGGGCTTTCGGTAAATTTTCGGGTGAGAATTTGGAGAATCGGACACCATATTTGAATTCAGCGCGCGAAATCGTTGAGATTGGACTATTTACTTGCTTTTTTCGGAGCCCGGTTGGCGCGCGCGCTATTCGAGGCGCGCACGGATCTCGAGGCGTTGCGGCACGAATCCCGGGGTGCGCGCGGATCCCGAGGTCTGCTCGGGTGTACGGCGCGAGGGGGGGCGCAGACAGGCGCGTTGGGAAAATGCGCCTGACTGCGCGAGGTGACGCGGGGGGCCGCCACGTGGCGTGCCCCCATTCGCGCCCGCGCGGACGCGGGGGGACACGCATCCGCTCGGTGTCACGCGCCCGGTGTGGCGCGGTGTCACGCGCCTGTGTGGCGCGTGCCGCGTGGCACAGGGGGCGCGCGCCTGCGCCTGGCGCACGCGCCCCTGTGCGGTGGACCGGCGGTCTGTGGGGGCTGTGGGGGTGGTGCACCGTGGACCCGGTCCACGGGAGCCCTCCCTCCTCTCTTCCTTCTCTTCTTCTTCCTTTTCCTCCCCGCGCACCATTTTCTTCTCCCATTTTGCTTCTTCTCCAACCGAGAGCGAGAGGGTGTGAGGGAGAGGGTTATGGGTGGTGCGGCGGTGCATCGTGGGGCTCGTGGAGCGCGCGAGGTTTTCCAACGGAGCGGTTGGGCGGCGCGGCGCAGTCGCGGTAGGTCCCGTGTGTTAGTTTTGCGGTATTTTTGGCACAGTTTTGAGGCGTCCGTTTGGACATTGGATTTGACCCCTTATTCTTATCTGTGCTAGGGACCGTATTTTACTGCACCGTTTTGCGTGCGGACCCCGGCGGTGTGCACCGTTTTGCGTGCGGACTCCGTTTTGCGCGCGGGTTTCGGCACCGTATTCCGTTTTGCGTGCGGACTCCGTTTTGCGCGCGGGTTTCAGCACCGTGTTCCGTTTTGCGTGCGGACTCCGTTTTGCGCGCAGGTTTCGGCACCGTGCTCCGTTTTGCGTGCGGACTCCGGCGGTGTGCACCGTTTTGCGTGCAACTTGTTGTGCGAGCTCGGATTAAGTCGTGCCTTTACACTCTTTGGATCTACGCGTCGCAAGGATTACCGTCGTGTTTTCGGGGAATTTGCTGAGATTCGCCCAAGGTATACTTCTTTCCCCTTTACTGTGCGGCGTACTACAGTTGTGTTTGTTGTGGACTTTCGCGCTCTCCGCGTTGTGGAATTTGTAACTCGGCCTCCGGGACTCGGATTTTGGCGTGCAGGTACTCGTTTCGAAGGGCTCGACGCGACGATCGCGTCCGTATTTTTGGTGCATTTTTCTGAGTCCGTTTTGCAGGTGAAAATTGCACATCTTCAGGGCTGGTTCCAGCAGATAGTGTATACTTGGATATTTTAGCATAAAGTGTAACCTTGGACCTTTTGTTGTACCCAGGAGGGTTCGCGAGTATTTTTGGAACACTGCTAGGAGCCGAGGTTTGCGCGACATGTACCGTGGTTATGGGTTCAGCTGATTGTGCGTGCAAGTGGACACGCTCTTCACCGACTCCAGGTTTGCCTTGGATTGAGCACTTCAGGTGGGTAAGCTTAATTTAGTAACTGTATAAGGTTTTTATATCATGGTGAATGTAAGTGCACATGTGGGGTTATCATCCCTCTATGATTGATAACAGGCGTATTTGATGTGCAACCGATATGAGCGAGAGGTAAGCAAGGAATGGCCCACTTGGGTGAGATTGGTATACCATAGTAGGAATGTTTTAGCAGGCTTTACTATTATATGCTTCACCCACTTTTATTATTTCTGAGAACAAAGCATGCGTGCATGGACATGTAGTTAGGCCATCTTTTACCGCTGCACTACTTTTGGAACTTGACTTAGGAGAAACCATGTTATCCTTTTCTCCTTCTTTGTTAGTCAGGTGGTCTGTGTTGCTCAGGTTCGAGCAGGGGTTCTGGGTAGTGTAGTCGGGACTTGGTGTCTGGGACAGGTTGGATTAGTTGTGGGGCTTTGCGGCAACCGCGGATATTGGGCGGTTGACCGGACATTTATTTATGCACCAGATTGGGTATCCGATTTCTCTTGTGGATGGGTTTTCCCACTTTGATCAGAGTCATGATCCAGTCCTGCTGATTTTGATACTTTTGTTACTGGGTACTGAGATACTTTACTCGTGTGGGTCGCTCCCCTCGAGTGCCACTCCGGAGTGCGCGGCAGACAGACTTTGAGTCCATGAGACTCCTTTGCTTCGGTGTTATGCGTAGGCTGGCATACCCGTCGCGGCAGGCAGAGCAGGCAGTACCAGTGTCTACTGGTGGCATTAGATTGGGCTTATTACAGACATTTGCTTTTTAGTTGCGCTCGTGTCAGGGGGACCGAGTGGAGTCTAGTGGCGGTGTTTGGACCAGTGCTAGTGTTGTTGGGAACCGTTTGGGGGTACGGTGGTCCCAAGGTCATTGTGAGTTGTTGACCGTTGTAGGGCAGGCATAGGCAGGCATGGCAGGCAGGCAGGCATAGCAGGCATAGTAGGCAGGCATAGCAGCTATAGGCAGGCATAGGCAGGCATAGCGGGCATAGCAGGCATAGGCAGGCATAGGCAGGCAGAGCAGGCTTGGCAGGCATAGGCGGGCATAGCAGGCATAGGCAGGCATGGCAGGCAGGCAGGCATGGCAGGCATAGTAGGCATAGGCAGGCATGGCGGGCATAGCAGGCATAGGCAGGCATAGGCAGGCAGAGCAGGCTTGGCAGGCATAGGCGGGCATAGCAGGCATAGGCAGGCATGGCAGGCAGGCAGGCATGGCAGGCATAGTAGGCATAGGCAGGCAGGGCAGGCATAGCAGGCATGGCAGGCATAGGTAGGCAGAGCAGGCATGGCAGGCATGGCAGGCATAGGCAGGCAGAGCAGGCATGGCAGGCATAGGCAGGCAGAGCAGGCATGGCAGGCATAGCAGGCATAGCAGGCATGGCAGGCATAGGCAGGCATGGCAGGCATGGCAGGCATGGCAGTCATAGCAAGCTTAGTGGCTTGATAGCTGTTGAGAGGGTCCAGCTTCTTTTATCAGTCTTTACGGCTTTGGTTAGTTTTTGTCTTTTGAGGACTTGGTGGGCAGACCGTCAGTCCTGGCGGTGGTACCCACTGAGAACTCCCTCCTTTGGTGTAGTTCTCACACCCTCTGGGGTTTTTCCCCTTCTTTTTCCTTCCTCTCCTTTGTTTTGCAGAGTCTTAGCGGGTGTTGCTGATTCTGCGGTTGTTGATCGAGGCGAGGGAGTCGCGAGCTAGATCCCTACCCATGTTTGGAGAGTAGCGGTACCCCTTCAGAGGAGAGCTTCAGTAGATTAGTTGTTTTATTCTCCTCTTTTGAGAGACTGATGTAGTGAGGATATGATATGTATTGAGAGCCTGTACACGGTGGTATTTATCGGAGGTATCTCCCGGTTGAGTCTCGACCTTTGTATATGAGGATATTGTATGATTTATCATTTTGGGAGATGGACATTGTTGTATTATTTTCAGTTGTACAGTGGATGATTTTAGTTATACAGCAGTTTTATCTTATAGCTCTGATATCTGTTAGCTGTAGCACTTGTTTTGCAGGTAGGACGCTTCGCCTATGCGGACTTTGGCATAGGTGGCGGATCTGTTGGCGAGCTCGGGTCGCAGTTTCGACCCCGGGGCGTGACAGATTAGAGTGGTATCAGAGCCTAGGTTGTAGGTCGTGGTGGACTTAGAAACCCTAGGCTTATGGTTTGACCCTTGGTTGACTTCGTGAGAGTCGTGACTTTTAGCGAGAGTCCTGATTGAGTTTTATACCTCTCCCAAGGGACGGGAAGAGTGATTGGCATGTTTATTCTCCTAAGTGATTATGTTGGCTGCAGACAACATAATGCTGTGGAACGGGTGACATGCTTTAGACTTTCGCTGGATTGGGTCGAGCGTTGTTGTGTGCTGTTTTGTTGTTTCGTCGTGGCGAGCGGTGTCTCCCCGACTCTGGGTTTTGACCCGTGTGTATCCTGTCATAGCAGTTGAGCTTGAGCGGTTGGTTTTGGGCTGGACACCCGGATTGAGGTCAGGGAACTCCGGACCCAGATGACAGGATTGTCAGAGGCTTGTCAGCGACAGAGTGAGCAGCTGGTCTCGGTGACACAGTTGTCGGAGCACTGAGTAGCCCCCTCTGTGCCAATGTTTAGTGTCGAGGCACCGAGGCAGGGTGGATAGTTGACGGCAGAGGAGCTGTGGGACATGATCGATCTATTGAGCCAGATTTGGCAGATGATCCACCCCGACTCGTAAGATTGAGTTTGGAGCCTTTGGAGGCAGAATCGTGGTTGGTGTTGATGGAGTGATTAATTGAGAGCCTCTCTGGGCTAGAGAGTGTATGCAGTTGTTGAACTGCGCGCTCCAGGTTTCGAGGGACGAAGCGCATAGGATATGTGAGACTGGGAGTGGTTTGCGCCAGGATATCTTTCAGCTTAGTTGGTCCCTCTGTTATGGATTATTGATGCCTCGGTGGAGTAGCCGTCGTGTATGGAGCGTGGCGCTGCAGTTCCTTTGGTTAGGGATCTGCTGCAAGGGGTGAGTTCAGGATATTGGCGCTTGGCGCCGGGTGAAGGAGGACAAATCGGCCGGCAGAGGCACTTCTGATTTCCTTTCCAGGATGACGGGTTCCTGAGATGCCAGAGATCGGGTGGGCCCCGATGGTAGCATCAGCATTTATATCAGAGTGACGCAGCGGTAGCGTGGATTTGTTATCTGCGGAGGACCTTATTCGTCGCCTCAGTGTGAGCAGAGACAGAGGTCGTACTCCCTATGTGGATAGCCCTAATTTTCAGGCAGATTGAGCGACAACCACTTGCATCGAGTGGATGAACCTGTGCCGCCCGGTTGTAGGGCGCCACGGTGGTGGATCGACTATCGCAGGTGTGACTTCATCACAGCAGTCGGAGTTACAGCATGTTGCATTCCTGCATGGACTAAAGGCAGATTTGTTACCACATGCACTAGAGGTATAGGTTCCTGCTTGTGTTGTGCATGTGGAGGAGGCTTGTGGATCACGTCCAATGCAGCTGAGGCCGCGAGTTGTACCGGTAGGCTAATTGGTAATCGTGGCGGTTCGGTGTTTCGACCCAGTGCTTGGATTTGGATTGGTACAGTGCCACAGGATGTTATACTGCAGAAAGAGAGGACTTTGACCTTCTGCGAGTGTAGATAGGTCCGGGTGGTACCTAGAACCTTCTGATGGAGCTACATGCAGACAGTTATAGTATGGTGTGAGTACCTACTTGGAATCAGACAGCCGAGGATCTTGCTTAGATGGCGTTCAGGACACGGTAGGGCATCACGAGCTCTTAGTGAGGCCAAGTGGATTGATTAATGCCCTGCCACTTTTATGATTTGAGGGAATTGTGCTCCAACTGTACTTGATTGGATTGGTAACAAGATCCTCCGGGGATATTTGGATTTACTCCCAGAGCGATGTGGAGCGCGAGGAGCACTTGTGGATGTGCTACCATGCCCGTGTGGATGAAGTGGTATGCCAAGTTATTGAGGTACAAGTTATAGCTCCAGAAGCATACCTTCTTGGGTCACGTTGTTCGAGCCGTAGGAGCGGCGGTGGAAATCCGGCCAACATGGATATCACTTGGGTTTTGGCCGAGATCGACAGTTATTGTCAAGGTAAGGAGCTTCTTGGACTGGGCAGTGCCAGGAGAGCTGGCTGGGGTTGAGCTCGATGAGTCCACAGCTGGCGCTGTGTGGACTGTTGAGGCAGACGTGGCGTGTGGTTGTGTCCCTGAGGGTTCCTTTGGATGATAGACCGCGGCTGAGTAGTTCACTCGGATGGTCAAGATTCGGGAGTGACCGAGTGAGGACCCCTCCTTGTTAGGGCTCATTTCCTTATTGGTTAATCGTGTGGGTGTGCTTCGGGTTGCCTTGGTTGAGTTGACACAGGTTGTGGTTTGGTGTGTGTTGCACTGGCGGTTATCTGGTTTCCCCAACTTTGTTGGAACCCCGGTTGTATTTCATGTCTCAGCTCCGGAAGGTTATGTTTTTGGATTCCTCGCCCGTGATTGGCTCGCCCCATTTGAGATCTAGGAATGTTTGGAGTACGAGGGACGCCCGTTGCGAATTCTGGCTCGTGAGATTAGAGGTTGCGCAAACGGGCTATGCCGTACTGGATGTTGCTGTTGTTGTTGTTGGGGAGTAATCACGAGGAGTGAGTAATGACTTAGGAGCTGGAGATGATGATGTTGAGTACTTACCCATGGCGTTTGTGACTTCTAGTGGAATTGAGCTAGTTTCGAGGACGAAACTTTCTTTAGTGGGGGAGGATGTGAGGACCTGGTTTTCCCCGATGTGATTACTGGTTGACCAGCCACTTCTGGGGGCCTTTGTGGCGTGTCGGTGGCGGTTGTACACCAATTGGACACTTTTGTTGGACTCGGTGTGTTAATTGGATCACGAGAGTAGTCAGATGGCCCCATTGAATGCTTAGAAGTGATTTCACGCGCAATGGATATTAAATTGGACTCGGGGCGAAATTTGGATAAAGGATCACTTCTCCGGATGTCTTCGGGAATCTTTAGGGTTGGAATTTGGTAAATCGGGCTTTAGAAATGGACTCAGCGTGAAAATCGGATCAAGTGGGCTTTCCGGGGGCTTTCGGTAAATTTTCGGGTGAGAATTTGGAGAATCGGACACCGTATTTGAATTCAGCGCGCGAAATCGTTGAGATTGGCCTATTTACTTGCTTTTTTCGGAGCCCGGTTGGCGCGCGCGCTTTTCGAGGCGCGCACGGATCTCGAGGCGTCGCGGCACGAATCCCGGGGTGCGTGCGGATCCCGAGGTCTGCTCGGGTGTACGGCGCGAGGGGGGGCACAGACAGGCGCATTGGGAAAACGCGCCTGACTGCGCGAGGTGACGCGGGGGGCCGCCACGTGATGTGCCCCCATTCGCGCCCGCGCGGACGCGGGGGGACACGCATCCGCTCGGTGTCACGCGCCCGGTGTGGCGCGGTGTCACGCGCCTGTGTGGCGCGTGCCGCGTGGCACAGGGGGCGCGCGCCTGCGCCTGGCGCACGCGCCCCTGTGCGGTGGACCGGCGGTCTGTGGGGGCTGTGGGGGTGGTGCACCGTGGACCCGGTCCACGGGAGCCCTCCCTCCTCTCTTCCTTCTCTTCTTCTTCCTTTTCCTCCCCGCGCACCATTTTCTTCTCCCATTTTGCTTCTTCTCCAACCGAGAGCGAGAGGGTGTGAGGGAGAGGGTTATGGGTGGTGCGGCGGTGCATCGTGGGGCTCGTGGAGCGCGCGAGGTTTTCCAACGGAGCGGTTGGGCGGCGCGGCGCAGTCGCGGTAGGTCCCGTGTGTTAGTTTTGCGGTATTTTTGGCACAGTTTTGAGGCGTCCTTTTGGACATTGGATTTGACCCCATATTCTTATCTGTGCTAGGGACCGTATTTTACTGCACCGTTTTGCGTGCGGACCCCGGCGGTGTGCACCGTTTTGCGTGCGGACTCCGTTTTGCGCGCGGGTTTCGGCACCGTATTCCGTTTTGCGTGCGGACTCCGTTTTGCGCGCGGGTTTCGGCACCGTGTTCCGTTTTGCGTGCGGACTCCATTTTGCATGCGGGTTTCGGCACCGTGCTCCGTTTTGCGTGCGGACTCCGGCGGTGTGCACCGTTTTGCGTGCAACTTGTTGTGCGAGCTCGGATTAAGTCGTGCCTTTACACTCTTTGGATCTACGCGTCGCAAGGATTACCGTCGTGTTTTCGGGGAATTTGCTGAGATTCGCCCAAGGTATACTTCTTTCCCCTTTACTGTGCGGCGTACTACAGTTGTGTTTGTTGTGGACTTTCGCGCTCTCCGCGTTGTGGAATTTGTAACTCGGCCTCCGGGACTCGAATTTTGGCGTGCAGGTACTCGTTTCGAAGGGCTCGACGCGACGATCGCGTCCGTATTTTTGGTGCATTTTTCTGAGTCCGTTTTGCAGGTGAAAATTGCACATCTTCAGGGCTGGTTCCAGCAGATAGTGTATACTTGGATATTTTAGCATAAAGTGTAACCTTGGACCTTTTGTTGTACCCAGGAGGGTTCGCGAGTATTTTTGGAACACTGCTAGGAGCCGAGGTTTGCGCGACATGTACCGTGGTTATGGGTTCAGCTGATTGTGCGTGCAAGTGGACACGCTCTTCACCGACTCCAGGTTTGCCTTGGATTGAGCACTTCAGGTGGGTAAGCTTAATTTAGTAACTGTATAAGGTTTTTATATCATGGTGAATGTAAGTGCACATGTGGGGTTATCATCCCTCTATGATTGATAACAGGCGTATTTGATGTGCAACCGATATGAGCGAGAGGTAAGCAAGGAATGGCCCACTTGGGTGAGGTTGGTATACCATAGTAGGAATGTTTTAGCAGGCTTTACTATTATATGCTTCACCCACTTTTATTATTTCTGAGAACAAAGCATGCGTGCATGGACATGTAGTTAGGCCATCTTTTACCGCTGCACTACTTTTGGAACTTGACTTAGGAGAAACCATGTTATCCTTTTCTCCTTCTTTGTTAGTCAGGTGGTCTGTGTTGCTCAGGTTCGAGCAGGGGTTCTGGGTAGTGTAGTCGGGACTTGGTGTCTGGGACAGGTTGGATTAGTTGTGGGGCTTTGCGGCAACCGCGGATATTGGGCGGTTGACCGGACATTTATTTATGCACCAGATTGGGTATCCGATTTCTCTTGTGGATGGGTTTTCCCACTTTGATCAGAGTCATGATCCAGTCCTGCTGATTTTGATACTTTTGTTACTGGGTACTGAGATACTTTACTCGTGTGGGTCGCTCCCCTCGAGTGCCACTCCGGAGTGCGTGGCAGACAGACTTTGAGTCCTTGAGACTCCTTTGCTTCGGTGTTATGCGTAGGCTGGCATACCCGTCGCGGCAGGCAGAGCAGGCAAGTACCAGTGTCTACTGGTGGCATTAGATTGGGCTTATTACAGACATTTGCTTTTTAGTTGCGCTCGTGTCAGGGGGACCGAGTGGAGTCTAGTGGCGGTGTTTGGACCAGTGCTAGTGTTGTTGGGAACCGTTTGGGGGTACGGTGGTCCCAAGGTCATTGTGAGTTGTTGACCGTTGTAGGGCAGGCATAGGCAGGCATGGCAGGCAGGCAGGCATAGCAGGCATAATAGGCAGGCATAGCAGGTATAGGCAGGCATAGGCAGGCATAGCGGGCATAGCAGGCATAGGCAGGCAGAGCAGGCTTGGCAGGCATAGGCGGGCATAGCAGGCATAGGCAGGCATGGCAGGCAGGCAGGCATGGCAGGCATAGTAGGCATAGGCAGGCATGGCGGGCATAGCAGGCATAGGCAGGCATAGGCAGGCAGAGCAGGCTTGGCAGGCATAGGCGGGCATAGCAGGCATAGGCAGGCATGGCAGGCAGGCAGGCATGGCAGGCATAGTAGGCATAGGCAGGCAGGGCTGGCATAGCAGGCATGGCAGGCATAGGCAGGCAGAGCAGGCATGGCAGGCATGGCAGGCATAGGCAGGCATGGCAGGCATAGGCAGGCATAGGCAGGCAGAGCAGACATGGCAGGCATAGCAGGCATAGCAGGCATGGCAGGCATAGGCAGGCATGGCAGGCATAGCAGGCATGGCAGGCATAGCAAGCTTAGTGGCTTGATAGCTGTTGAGAGGGTCCAGCTTCTTTTATCAGTCTTTACGGCTTTGGTTAGTTTTTGTCTTTTGAGGACTTGGTGGGCAGACCGTCGGTCCTGGCGGTGGTACCCACTGAGAACTCCCTCCTTTGGTGTAGTTCTCACACCCTCTGGGGTTTTTTCCCTTCTTTTTCCTTCCTCTCCTTTGTTTTGCAGAGTCTTAGCGGGTGTTGCTGATTCTGCGGTTGTTGATCGAGGCGAGGGAGTCGCGAGCTAGATCCCTACCCATGTTTGGAGAGTAGCGGTACCCCTTCAGAGGAGAGCTTCAGTAGATTAGTTGTTTTATTCTCCTCTTTTGAGAGACTGATGTAGTGAGGATATGATATGTATTGAGAGCCTGTACACTGTGGTATTTATCGGAGGTATCTCCCGGTTGAGTCTCGACCTTTGTATATGAGGATATTGTATGATTTATCATTTTGGGAGATGGACATTGTTGTATTATTTTCAGTTGTACAGTGGATGATTTTAGTTATACAGCAGTTTTATCTTATAGCTCTGATATCTGTTAGCTGTAGCACTTGTTTTGCAGGTAGCCTATGCGGACTTTGGCATAGGTGGCGGATCTGTTGGCGAGCTCGGGTCGCAGTTTCGACCCCGGGGCGTGACATACAATTCCTCAAATCTTGAAGTCGACAGGGTATTCGTCATTCCATTGGGCCTCACTATAAGCTCATAATGCCCCTACCGTGTCCTGAACGCCACCTAGGCGAAGTCATCGGCTGTCTAATTCCAAGTAGGTACTCGCATCATACACTATCTGCCGGAGTATAACTCCATCAAAAGGTCCTAGATACCGCCCGGACCTGTCTACACTCGAACCATAATAGGACCCTCACAGTCGTATATCAACGACGTGGCATTACCACCGTATACCAACGGCGTGGCACTAGGTCAAAAAGACTCCTCGATCCATCAGATCCTGCAACTGTGCCATCAGCTCTCTCAGCTCTACAGGCGATATCCAATGAGGTGCTATCGAGGGTGGCGCGATTCCCCGAACCACGTCAAACGCAATCTCTATCTCCCTAACCAGCAGCATTACCAACAACTAAGGTGAAATCACACCCGGGATCTCGTGGGCAACAGAGATATCCCTGAGTCCCGGTGCCGTCGTAAGCACCTCTCACACTGTCACTAAAACCTGTGTGCTCTAACAATCTCAACAAGCAAGCCTCCTCTTGTCCGCCTTGCCGAAGATCAAAGTCCTCTCTCGCCGCAGTCAAACATTCTGCGGCATTGTGCCAAACAATCTCAAGCACAGGGTCGAAACACCGAATTGCTACAATTTCCAATAATTCTGCCTGTAACTCGCGGTCTCGGCCGCACTGGACATGATCCAAAACCTCCTCCACATGCACAACAACAACAGGAACCTGTACCTCTAGTGCACGTGGTAACAAATCTGCCTTTTGTCCAGACAAGAATGAAACATGCTCTAACTCCGACTGCTGTGGTGAAATCCCACCTGCGACACTCGATCCACTACCGTGGCGTCCTCCAACCGGGCGGCACAGATTCCTCCGCTCAAAGCAAGTGGTTGTCGCTCAATCTTCTTGAAAATCAGGACTATCCACAAGGGAGCACAACCTCTGTCTCTGATCACATTGAGGCGACGAATAAGGTCCTCCGCAGATAACAAATCCACGCTACCGCTGCGCCACTCCAAAAACATACTGATGCTGTCATCGGGGTCCACCCGATCTCCGGCATCTCGGGAACTCGTTATCCTGGAAAAAGAAATCAGAAATGCCTCTGCCGGCCGATCAGTCCTCCATCACCCGGCGCCAAGCGCCAAAATCCAGAACTCGCCTCTGGCGGCAGATCCCTATCCAAAGGAACTGCAGCGCCATGCTCCATATACAATGCCTACTCCATCGAGGTGTCAATAATCCATAACAGAGGGACCAACTAAGCTGGAAGGTATCCTGGCGCAAACCACTCCCAGTCTCACATATCCTATGCGCCTCGTCCCTCGAAACCTGGAGCGTGCAGTTCAACAACTGCATACACTCTCTAGCACATGGAGGCTCTCAATTAATCACTCCATCAACACCAACCACGACTCTGCCTCCACAGGCTCCAAACTCAATCTTACGAGTCGGGGTGGATCATCTGCCAAATCTGGCTCAATAGATCGATCATGTCCCACAGCTCCTCTTCTGTCAATTATCCACCCTGCCTCGATGCCTCGACACTAAACATTGGCACAGAGGGGGCTACTCAGTGCTCCGACAACTATGTCACCAAGACCAGCTGCTCACCCTGTCGCTGATAAGCCTCTGACAATCCTGTCATCTAGGTCCGGAGTTCTCTGACCTCAATCCGGGTATCCGGCCCAAAATCAACTGCTCAAGCTCAACTGCTATGACAGGATGCACACGGGTCAAAACCCAGCGTCGAGGAGACACCGCTCGCCACGACGAAACCACAAAACAACACAAAACAGCGCTCGACCCAATCCAGCGAAAGTCTAAAGCATGTCACCCGTTCCACAGCATTATGTTGTCTGCAGCCAATATAATCACTTAGGAGAATAAACATGCCAATCTCTCTTCCCGTCCCTTGGGAGAGGTATAAAACTCAATCAGGACTCTCGCTATAAATCACGACTCTCACGAAGTCAACCAAGGGTCAAACCATAAGCCTAGGGTTTCTAAGTCCTCCATGACCTACAACCTAGGCTATGATACCACTCTAATCTGTCACGCCCCGGGGTCGAAACTGCGACCCGGGCTCGCCAACAGATCCGCCACCTATGCCGTCCTGCATAAGCGAAGCGTCCTACCTGCAAGAAAGTACTACAGCTAAACAGATAACAGAGCTATAAATAAAAATCTGCTGTATAACTAAAATCAATCACTGTACAACTGAAAATAATACAACAGTGTCCGCCTCCCAAAAAGAATAATAATAATACAATATCCTCAAATACAAGCTCTGAACCCAACCGGGAGGTAACTCCAATAAATACATCAGTGTACAGTCTCTCAATACATAATATATCCTCACTACATCAGTCTCTCAAAAGAGGAAAAAAATAAAACAACTAATCTACTGAAGATCTCCTCTGAAGGGTACCGCTACTCTCCAACGACGGGTAGGGATCTAGCACGCGACTCCCTCGCCTCGAACAACCACCGCAGAATCTGCGACACCCGCTAAGACTCTGCAAAACAAGGGAGAGGAAGGAAAAAGGAGGGGGAAGACCCCCAAAGGGTGTGAGAACTACACCAAAAAGGGAGTTCTCAGTGGGTACCACTGCCAGACCTGACGGTCTGCCCACTAAGTCCTCGAGATACGTAAAATAACCAAAGTCGTAAGGATAGAAATAAGGAAGCTGGAGACTCAACAGCTATCCTGCCTCTATCTAAATGCCCAAGATGGGAGAACCAACGAAGGGTATGCAACCACTAGCACATGAAGTGCACAATCGACCCAATCGATAGACCAGTAATCACTGGCACCACCTGCCATGCCTGCTATGCCTGCCATGCCTGCCTACTATGCCTGCTGTGACACCCCCGAAATTTGGATTAGTCCTCTATATAAATGATATAATAGGACTAAATCTCTAACCCAGCTATAGCATTTTGGATGGTAGCAAGATCCAAGAGGAACATGAGAGTTAAGCGTGCTAGAGCTAGAGTAGTTCTAGGATGGGTGACCCCCTGGGAAGTGGGGCGCCACAGTTGGTATCAGAGCCATTCACCAGCCGAAAATGTGAGATGAGTCTCGGCTGAGCCAGGGTTATATAGCGGGTAGAGCGAGGCTCCCCGGCTAATGACCGTTGTGAGTGGAGTGCAGCTCCTCACAAGGTCGGCTAAGGCTAGCGAGACGAGTCTCACATCGCCTGGTGCTTGTGAGTGTGCTTGAGCCTGACGTGGACGTCAGGGCTTAAAGGGGGGAAGAATGTGACACCCCCGGAATTTGGATTAGTCCTCTATATAAATGATATAATATGACTAAATCTCTAACCCGGCTATAGCATTTTGGATGGTAGCAAGATCCAAGAGGAACATGAGAGTTAAGCGTGCTAGAGCTAGAGTAGTTCTAGGATGGGTGACCCCCTGGGAAGTGGGGCGCCACACCTGCCTTGCCTGCCTACTATGTCTGCCTTGCCTGCCTACTATGCCTGCCTTGCCTGCCTACTATCGAAATGCTCAAGAACTCAGCTGCGGGAATACTGACCAACTACTGACCGGTACGATCG